>VYXF01006330.1:50988-71963 GCA_013397295.1 Polioptila caerulea | reverse complement strand
TCCCATCCTCCTCATCCTCCTTATCCTCCCATCTTCCNTTATCCTCCCATCTTCCCATCCTCCCATCCTCCCATCCTCCTCATCCTCCTCATCCTCCTCATCCTCCCGCTGCCGCTGCAGAGGAACCGTGCGCTTCGTCCCGGCTGAGGCTTGCTTGCTGAAGGGCACGTACTTCATGTTATCGATGAAAGCAAACATTGCCTTCTTGAGGTTTTTATGAAAACAGGTAGCCAAAGTGAGACACCGGAGTGTCTGCCGTCCCTGAGGGAGAGGGCGCCAGGTCAGCGCACCGTATTAGACAGGGAAATGCTGGTGGGGAAAGACTTTGGAGCCCGGGCTTCTTTAATGCTGTCTTTTAAAACTCGTTTTAATTGAAATGGCTTCATAATTGTAGCTATGTTGATGTTAGAATGCAGGAGGAAGGGAAAGGAAAAGGGAAAGGGAAGGAAAGGAAAGGAGAAAGGAAAGGAAAAGTTCGAAGCAAGATAAATACCTTTGATAAAAGTTACTACTATGGTTTGGTCTGTAATTACTAACTTTAGTTCGTGAGTTGTCTTAAAGGAAAGGAAAAGTTCGAAGCAAGATGAAATACCTTTAGTAAGAGTTACTACTATGGTTTGGCCTATAAATACTAACTTGAGAATTTGAGTTGTCTTAAACATGAGCTAGCTGAGAGTGGAAATATACCATTCTAGAAGTAGTAATGCGGTTACTTGTTATTATAATTTAGTTTTAAAGGTAAATATCTTAAAAACAATTTTCATAACTGGTATAAGTATAAACAAAAATATAAATCCATGAAATGGTGCTATTTAATATTGTTTAAGGGCAAGTCCTAGTTTTTATGACTAATCAAACTACTACTGTTTATATTTTGCATTTTAAAATATTTATATAAAACCACTGAGATAACATTTGGCATGTTAAATGTTTCACAGAAAAATGATGCAAAATGTGCATCTGGCTCCTGAGAATAATGAAGATGATCTCTATTCTGGCTACAATGATTATAATCCCATGTTTGACACAGAGGTAAAATATTTGCTATTTCCCACCTTTCCCATGCATGGAATTTTAACTTAATAAGATAAGAATTTATGGATACAGTAACATACAAGTTTACAACTGCTTTGAAGTGAAATTTACTTTATTTATCAAGAAACATCAGAAGTTTCTCAGGGATCTTCTTGAGTAGTTAGTTCTTTGATAGCTTTCTATTCCAACTAAACACTTGTACAGATCTCAACAGATCTAAGATGCTGTAATGGTCAGAATTTTTGAGGTATAAAATCATAATTATTTGTAGGCACATTCAATGTGGTGTTTCCCAGGCTGTGTGCAGCAGCAGGTTTTCTGACAAAAGACACTCCTGGGTGGTCAGTAGGTCATTGATTGCCTACTGTCCTGCTGCTGGAGGAGCTCACAGTCGAATGGAATCCTGCAGGTCTCTGTGCAATTTGGGTAGAACATCTGGGATGTCTTAAAGTAGCCCTGCAGACCACTTCAGGTAACTGCTGTTGTGGTGGAGTTGGGACAACAGTGATGTCATTTGGTCCAAACCCACTAGCAGGACCTGTGTGAAATCCCAGTACCCAATTCATGGGCATTGCTGCAGGACCTGAATGCACGTCTTGCATTGCAGTTATTAATGTCAAAATGCAGAAATAGCATAAGTATTAGGCATTTGGATGGAAAAGGAAATTCATGTTGTATTTTATGACTTCAGCTGTTTCCTCTGTGTTTTTAGAAAATAAGGAGTTTTTACATTTCCTAATCTAAAATACCAAAAAACAGACAGATAAATAATATAATTGTAATTTATTGTCAGTAAACCCTGTTGTTCAGTTATCTTCAAATATTTTGTGAATTTTTTTTTATTTTTTACCAATCTACTTTCAGTAGTCTGAAGGTTGTGGAATTGTGAGTTTGAGTGTTGTGGTTTTCAAAGAGTTAATGCTTTTATCTTTTCCAGGATTTAGAAAATGATGTAGCCTTCCAGCAGGCAGCAAGAACAAGTCATGGAAGAAGACCCCCTGTAAGTACCTTTTAAAACACTTTGCATTAATGTAGATCTTTAGATTGTAGAAACACTTAGAATGTAGAAACACTAATAATTGACACATATAGGTTTTAATTGGCAGGGTTTTTTTTGTTTGGTTCTTTTTTTTTTCCACCCAGGTTACAGCCAAAATTCCCGGTACATCAAGTCCAAGACCTCTAGCTACTGGATTTGGGGCAGGTTTTTTTTCTGTTGTATCCTTAATGAAAATGTCATTTACAAAATACAAATGTACCATTTAATTCCACACACAAAGTGAGCCCTTCTAAATTAAGAATTTCATTCCAATGAACTGCATCTATTCATTAGTTTTAATTCACAATTTTGCACTTGGTCTAGGCATGGTTACTGGTTCTTTTTCTTTTCTCCTGAACCGTGCTTCAAATCTTCTCTATTAATTGGGTTCACTTGCAGGGGGAACTGAATACATTATCATTTGGCTTGGGAAAGTTTTCTAGAAGTTAAGGTGAAATCAAGTCTTGAAGAATACGGGCTCTGAAACATCTCTAGTTGAATCAGGAAAAGTTGGTTTTGTTCTTTGGTACACTTATGTGTATTGATAAAATAAATCTGCATGAAAATATAACTTAAGAGATTAATACAGTGACAGATTTTATCAGCTCTACTCAGAATTTTACTGAAGTGTTTTGTGTAAATTACTTGTTCAATTTCAAGGTAGCAATTTCAATAATTTAATAATGGAAAGTATGCTGCCTCAGATAGTTTTCTGTGTACTTTTTTTTGAAAGAGCTGATGGAAGTATCCAAATACATAAAAAAGCTTTATTGTGGGTTTGTGCTAACTGAAGTATTCAGTATCTTTAATTCTGCCAGGCACTGGCAGTATATTGCATATGAGTAACATAAATGGGAACTTTGCTATGAGCTTATGTGAGGGTTAGTTCAACTTTTAAAATTTAGGGTTGAGAAGATCTTAAGGCTTTTTATGCTTTGTGAATGACAATTTCAAACAACTTACTTATTTTTGTAGTCAAAAGCAACTTCATCTATGGGAAGACCCATGACAGCAGCTATACAGGTAAAAGTTCCAATATTTACATTTTATATTCATTTGAAACAATGAATTTCTGGTAAGTGTTAGATACAATTGTTTAGAGGTTCATTGAATTAATACGAATTATTACACTTTTAATTTGTCCTTTTTTGAACACAGTACTGTCAGAAAGCATGAGGGTAGTGATGTGTGTTTTATTTCAGCACAGATTTGGAAGCAGTAACAGTGTGGTACTTTCTAACACTTAGTGACATGCAATGAAAAATTTGTCATTAAAATAATATATAGAGAATATATAAAAATTATATATAAAATTAATAATTATGTATGTGTTGTCTACTACATAATTTTTAGTCAGATTTTTTTAATATATCTTCTTCTTTATTTGAGGATGGGGTTTCTCGACCAATGACAGCAGTGCAAGCTGCAGGTTACACTAAAGCAGCTGTGAGAGGTATGGCTTGTAGAAGTTGCCAGCTCCCACAGGGAGATGTTATTTTACAGTTTTCAGTACTCTTGTTATTTTTTCAGGTTCTTCATTTGATCCTCTTGGCCAAGCAAAAGGTCCTGCTTCACCTCTGGAAAAGAAAACTTCAGACAGGTTTGTTCAGTTCTGCATTACATTCTTTCAAAGCATTAACAGCAGCAGAAAACCAGCTGTGCATAGAGTTTAAAAACATCCAGGCAGCTACAAAAACCTTGAGGGGGCAAACTCTGAACTTGGTGGAATAATGCCACAAACATTGGTGGATGTGGCTGGCTGACTTTCAGGAACATCTGATTCCAGTGGTTTCTGGTTCTGACTAGCTCGGCAGCCTGGGTGTAGCTGTTGCCATACAAATGCTGTGATACTTACACAGAACTGTGCAGGACCATGAAAGTGTGTGTGACAGGCAAGGAACACCATGATTCTTGCTGCTCTTTGGGAGGAGCTTGAGGGAAGTTGCCTGCTCTTTCTCCCTGTTCTCTCTGAGCTTAGCACTTGAGCTGAAACTTGCAGGGTGGTGCGAACACTGGGGAGTTCACTCAGAAAATTGTTGAGCTTTCCACTACCAAAGTTCTGTTCCCCAAATGTGGCTATATAGGAATAAGGAATCCTGCTGAAATGTTTGGTTATTTAGCAGCAGAAAAAGTCTAGAAGAACCACAACTTTTTGTTATAATCTGCATTTGCAAACAATTCTTTAGAGTTATGTATGCAAATAAAGGTTCAATTAATTGCTTGTAATGTGCTATTTCTTTTCACTAGTGTTTGATATGAAAGCTTGCCTATTGTTTTGTTGTTACTTCTGAACAAATTTGGTTTGTGAAATTTGCCTGTCTGTACTGTTCTTGTAAGAGGATTTATGTTTTCTTAGGTCCTTATTCTCAAATTAAAAGTGTGAATGTGATATCTTTGGACAATCTTCTCTAGGCATAGTTTCACACAGTACTTTCTTTGTTGGGAAAACCAGTTAGTTGTGACATGTGATATGTCATTGTGTTGCTTTATTTGGAATATAATGTGTAAAAGTTTAATTTTTGCAGTTACGTTACTTTAACTTTAGTGTTAATCCTTTTGTTGTTTTTCTTTTTAATTTTAGTTTAGAAGAGAAGATGAGGCAGTTGGAAAAAAAAGTGAATGATCTGGTTGAAGAAAGCTGTGTTGCCAATAGCTGTGGAGACTTGAAATTGGTAGTTTTTCTGAATTTCACTTCATTTCTGCTATCACTTGGATAGATAGATGTTTCAAAATTACTTGCGGTCACATGTTTAAAATTATTAAAATAATTTTAATTCTAAATTTATCGTGACTATTCTAGTCTAGTGATACCTTGCTTTGCTGGAAAAAAGGTAGGAGCTGTATTTCTGGCATATATTTTTGTTAAGGTTTCAGTGTTACAAAAATTCCCTTCCCCCTGTGTCCATTGACCTCTTCAGATGGGTCGGATGGCTTAGTTGTACTGGCACAGTTCTGTCCCAGGCTAGCCAGCATTTAACAGTTCCCAGGTATGATCAAAAGATTACCACAGGTAAGGAACTACTTCCAATAGATAGTTTGAATATATTTGTTCTATTTAGAGGATGTTAGGGCATTGTTGTGCCACTGAGTAGTGGTTAATTAACCAATCTATTTTGTTAGTTTTTCCTGAGCCTCTTGCATGTGTGGTCAAGAATGCTCTTGATGTCAAAGGGTTGTTTCTTATGTAGATTGTATCAGACAACTCCAAGGGTCCTATATGGTGTTTGTTTCTGTCAAGTCCAGCAGAATATCCATTTTCCTGCAAAAGTCATCCAAGTTGTGAACTCATTCTCTGTAAAACAGCCAAGTTGGATTTGCCATCTATCATAAGGACTAGGAATCAAACTATAACTTGAAGTACTTCTTTCACCACTGGCTTCCAAATATCCACCTTGACTAGTAACCATTACTTTCTTAATAATTGCACCCTTATGGAGGCACACAGGAGTGCTAGACCCAAAGCATTACTTGTACAAAGGATATTGACACCAATCTGCAGAGAATTGGATACATAATTACACAGCTAAGCAGACTTGGGTAACTGTATGTCTGCTTATTGCTAATTAAATCTTCTGGTGAGTTATAGTGCTTTTTTCAGGCATTTGGTGCAGTCTATGGACTCTACAGACTAAGAAAATAGACATGAGTACATTCTCTTCATACCTGTTTTGAATGTGTTTTCATCATCTTGAGTCAGTAAGATTCAAGGCAGTGTTAAATTCTGTTTTTTTGTTTAAGGCTCTGGAGAAAGCAAAAGAGGCTGGAAGACAGGAAAGAGAATTGTTGAGACAACGTGAACAAATTGCTCCTCCAGAAGGTATCAACTTAGACCTCACTTACACAGTAAGTGCTTAGAAATCTTCAGTGACTGAAATGTTGCTAAAAAACCTCCTGGGCAGAAATGTTTCCTGAATGTGTGTGTGTCAGTGTTGTAATGCTCCTGTCAGTGCACAGAGGAGATCCATTCCTGTCATCGAGTCCATTCCCATGCAATCTCAAATACCAGAGAAACCATGCAGTCTGCATTAGGTGGAGAAGAATTTCCATGAATATGTATTCCAGATACTTACACATTATACCTGCATACCAAAATATAGCAGATGCAGACCCTGTATTCAGAAATAAATAGCCTAGAGAGTGTAATATGCCAAGAAGAGAAAACAAAACCAGAGAGATCAGATGCTGCCTTTAAATGGAACCATAAAGTGACTGAGCATGTGTTACATGAAATGGGATATAGTAATATTCCTGAGTCTTAAAGCAGGCATCTAGATTCTGGTTTTCAAATAGTAAACCTTGGTTTTTTGTTTTTTTTTTTTTTAAGGGTACAACATGCATAAAAATACTTGAGGGATATTTAAATTTGTACTCCAGGTAGTGCTGTAGAGACAGTTATTAACAATTAGTATACTGAATTAGGCAGACCTAGTAATTTATTTTACCCAGAAGGTCAGAGTAAAGCTGTGGGAAAAATGCAGAGCTGTTTTACCTGACACCATCAGAACTTCTATTGTGAAACAGCAGTTTGGAAAAATTTTCCCCTTCTAAACTGAGTGACCACAGGCATTAGGACCATTTTCCACATGTTGGGAGTCATAAATTATACACAGTTTCTGAGAATTAATTTGTATGAATATTTTTTAATAACCTTGCTTTATAGCACTGTGTTTACTTAGGTCTAAGGCCCATGTAGCATAACTTTGAATGCTAGCAATTTATGTACAAAAATAAAAGAATGACCTAGAATAAGTAGCTTTTAAACTTTTCTCTATATCAATTTGTAAGAACAAAGGAATGTTAAAGATGACAAGCTTACAAGTGGTAAAAACAATAGTTCCAAGATAAAATTAACTTGATATTATCTACTATGAATTCAAGTTCATTACTCTTGAGAGGAAAATATATTTTCTTGTACCTGTAATTCCAATTTTTTATAGGTTCTCCTCAATCTGGCCAGTCAGTATGTTGCTAATGAAATGTATGCTGAAGCACTGACTACTTACCAAGTTATAGTGAAGAATAAGATGTTCAGCAATGGAGGTAGGTTGTATCCCAAAGGGGATTGAAACTGGTAGTCAGGCATGCAAAGTGGGGACTGCATCTGCATGGTGCTGGTGCTCAGAGAACTCAGCCCTTGTGTTCACCACCCAGAGTGGGTGACAGATATTCATAGTCTCTGACTTCGAGATCCAAACCACATTAAATTATACTGACTTCTCTTTCCACAGACTAAGCTGAACATAAAGACAGGTGCATATTTTTTTCATGCCATATAAGCTATGTGGTCTTCTCTAGTCTAATTTTTTCTCTTTTGCATTTGCCTTTCCCTCCTGAAAGCTTCTTTTAGTATTTTGCATATCTCTGAGGCTCCTACAGTGTGGTTTTTTCTGAGATACTTATTTATTGTCTTCCTGGAGAGCACTATAAATAATCTCCATTTCATCCCTCAATTCAAAATCAAAATCAGAATACATCTTACATAATAGTTCTGTTCTAGGTTTCATCACTACCTCTGCTTCTCTCTCATCTTTTTAAGAATTAAATTCACAAAGGCAGTTCTGTGCAGTGCTGCTTTAAAGGGACGTTGCTATCCTATAATGAAGACAAATTGATTAAGAAGTTGTTCTACTCTGTCACTTTGAAACACTTTAAAAATGTTGTAACTCATTGACTCCTTTTGCTAGGTATACTGAAGGTAAATATGGGAAATATATATTTAAAGCAACGCAACTATTCCAAAGCTATCAAATTCTACCGTATGGCTCTAGACCAGATTACGAGTTCCCACAAACAGATGAGGTGAGTTTCTTCTAGGAGGCATGGTTATGTAATACAAGTTTTGAATACAGTATGATTTAGTAGTTAAAAATATAACCTAAACCTCTTTTCTTACTTAGGATAAAAATAATGGAAAATATTGGAGTTGCATTTATTAAAACTGGCCAATACCTTGATGCTATTTCTTCATTTGAAGAAATAATGAGCATATCCCCAAATCTGAAGGCAGGTTTCAACCTGATCCTATGTTACTTTGCTATTGGAAATGGTGAGCAAATGAAGAAAGCCTTCAAAAACCTCATTGAAGTTCCCTTGGAAGTGGATTATGAAGACAAATACATTTCATTGAATGTAAGTTTGAAAAAAATAAACTGTGTCTTTATATAGTAGATCAGGAGAAAGAGGGAGAGGTACTGAATGCTCAGACTGCACTGAATATGGAAATTGATGTGTATTTAAGTATCTGAAATAACTTTTTTTACCAGCATGAATTTAGTGTGGTAGAACTGCTCAGATGTGTAAAATAATGAGAACATTTAAATCTTTTATTCCTCAAAAGATGAGATATAAATAAAACCCACACCACAAGATTGTCTTTATGATGATTTTGTTGGCAAAGTGAGCTACTTACATAGCTCACTTACTGCTTTAGCATCTTCATTTATATAAAATTTTACTGAAATATTCATAAGGTAAAATAAAGCTAAACAATGAGTGGGTTAATACAAGTTTGCTCTAGTGAATACTAATAAAACTTGTAATATTGTAATGTTATTTTGCAGAAGAAAACTGTAGTGACATTTACAGATGCTTATTTTAGTTTTTTAGACTTTGTTGTAAACTGGACTTCCTTTGGCTTTCTATGATGCTAAAGAGAGAAAAAAATAGTTACTAGGTTTAGAGTCCCTCTTAGAAAAATCCTCTATGGAAAGATCAAGCCTTTTATCTTCTCCTAGCAGTCTTTTTTTCAGCGATGCAAATCTTCCTTAAGTCCTAAAGATCAAATATATAACTAATCTTCAAACTGTTTGCAGCTTAAGAGTAGCTGTTGTTTCCTGTTGTCATAGCATAAGGAAATAAAATGCAATGTATGAAGCATACAGACACATTTGTTGATATATATGTATATATTTTAATACATTTTATATAATTTCTCAAATTAGAAATTATATAAGAGTCAGGATCATTAAACCTTTGAATTAAATGAGGACTGTGTAAGATCATTCATTGGAATAAAGTCTTGAAAGGTCAGAGGAAAGAGCATGGTTTTCTTCCGGTCTTTATTTTGCATAAATCTATGATCTATCCCAAATAAACGGGGAAGGAGGGGCTACCTAGCATCCCCTGTGTAACTTCTTTTAGAGCTAACAGAGATGTGTGATAGAAACCATAAATGATCATGCAAGTTATTGTAATGAGGAGGTAGCACAAGTCCTCATCTGCTGAATACCACAGCGGTGCAGCAAATGCTTATTTTTAAGCATGAGAATATTCTCACTGTGGTCTGCAGCCTTCCTGGTCTGATACACATGACATGAACTACATCTGTTAACAACCTTAATGTGTGCTGTGACAACAGATGTGAGCAGAAAAACAGTCTTGAAATAGTTGTAATGCCAGATTTCAGAGTATATGGTTAGAAAACTACTTTAAACTGAAGCTAGCTTTTTCAAATGTGGAAAGTAAGTGGCATTATAGACTATATATTTGACATCAATTTATGTTTGCAGTCATATTGTCTATAAAATAATTAAAATGTTTGTATGCCAGTATGATTTGCAGTTGTTTTGTCCCCCTCTAGGATGATCTACATACGAATCTACTGATTGAAGCCATTAAAAATGACAGTTTAAGTCAAATAGAACGTGAGAGGTAATGGTGGACTTTCTTCTTTCCTGACTGTGATGCCTTGAATTTTAGCTCCTGGAAGGACTATCAGTCTTGTCACCTATCCACAGCTCTTGTTACAAACATGTCCTCCCAATTCTTAGGAAAGAACATGCTCAGAAGAACTTGAAGAACTGAGTTGGATTGCTCAGTTTAGTGTACTGCCCTAAAGTAGAATATCTACCCCAAATGTTACAGGGTGCACTGCTTAAAACTTGCAGCATCTGCATTTTAAAAAAAAATGCAACTAGTGTGCAGTGAAAGGAAAACAGAAAAAAAATAAGACCTTATTTTTTATATATAAGACAAGATGCAGGGGAATAGCGGAAACAGGGAACTGATTACAATGACTTCTGAGATTTGTACCGAGTGCAGGAAGAAGCCAGAACATGTTTTGTTTTGGTTTTTATTCTGTACCTATTTTTGAAATGGTGACATAGAATTGTATGCAACTANGTGACTTCTGAGATTTGTACTGAGTGCAGGAAGAAGCCAGAACATGTTTCGGTTTTTATTCTGTACATATTTTTGAAATGGTGACATAGAATTGTATGCAACTATACAATGGTTTGAGTTGGAAGAGACTTGAGAGATTATCTGGTTCCATCCCCCCTGCCATGGGCAGGGACACCTCCCACTAGACCAAGATGCTCAGAGCCACATCCAACCTGGCCTTGAATATTTCCAGGGATGGGACATCCACAGCTTTGCTGGGCAGCTGGTTCCAGTGCCTCACCACCCTGACAGTGAAGAATTTCTTTCATATTTTTGTGTTGTGTTTCTGTGGTTTTTCTCCTCTAGGAAGTCCTTGGCAGAGGAATACATCATGACAGCTGCTAAACTCATTGCACCGGCAATCGAGACATCTTTTGCAGTAGGCTATGACTGGTAAGAGTCAAGTGGGGCTTCTTGTTGTCTAAACTGTGTCAGCTCTTGTGCTGGTTATGAAACCAGTTCACAGATGGAAACAGCCTGTGCACCTATTTTCAGTTTGCCCCCTGACAAAGCAAAGCATTAGAGTGTGTTCTGTCTTAAAAAGTAATTTATCATTGAAAGTCAACTCTTAATTATACATTTTGCAGTGTTCTGAATTCACACAAGAAGTTCACTTGAATTTGAAAATTCAAGTTCAAAATTGAAAAGCTTTTAAGAATCTCAGCAGATAAATGCTATATGGAGCACAGTGCTTGCTAGTCTTTAAGGTTGAAGATAGCATAATGAAGACTTGGGGTGCTTAAGAAGTTTTGATCACTCCATGGAGTCATTATATAAAACACTGGAATCTAAATTTCAGTTTGCCCCCTGTTTAATTTTGTTTATGAACTTAATGTTTATAAATATAAACTTAATCTACCATTTCTTAAAACATTTATAAAAGTGTACTCAGTGATAGGCTGCTGACACATTTCATCATTTGGACTTTATTTTTCAATGTACAGCTTAGCTTTTGCATTCTATGGTATTTTCTGCAGCAAAATATTCTTCTCGTTAAAATGAATTCAATTCGACACACTTCCAATAACGACAGTATAAAAATTAATAGCATAAATTTTCCAAAATTTATTTTTATTTTTTTATTATAAGGGCTTACTTTGATATTTTAATAGCATTGGAAAACAATACATATGCAAATGAGTGTTGTGTATTGCAGGCACAATATTACTAACATATATGTTAGTGTTTGGATGGTGAATAATGTTTGATGGGAAAAGAGGACTGCCCTTTGCCTGGGGTTTATGGCCTGTTAGGGTTATTCTCAAATTTTGAAGGTCCTATAATTATAATTCACTCGGAAAGCTGTTTATACTGATGGAAACAATCTATCACACAGACATGTATTGTCTGCTGGTGTCCACAAGGTGGTGTTTGATGGTTTAATAACAATTGTAATCTTATAATATCACTACTTCTGCCATTCTGAATTATCAAGACTTAAATAATATGTCTCGTGAAAAATTAGGTTGTTTTCTAATTTGTTAGCATGAGCAAGTCAGATTTGTTTGCTCTGTGTCTTGTTTTTGTTCAAAAAAACTGAAAAAGGTTGTCAGATACTCAGTTTTCTTAGTGCTATCCACAGAATATTTGTCATGGAGTGACACACTCTCAAACCTGTTCTGGCTAATTGAACAGCTTTTGCTGAGATCTGTGTGATTGATTTTTGTGTATCAGGACAGATTTACTCTCTGTTATTTTAAGCTGAGGTATTCAAGCCCAATGAAGAAGTTTAATGGGCAACTTGAGCTTAGTTTTTCTAATTATGAACTTCATTAAGTCCTCTGGGTCCTCTGAGTATGAAATGTACTTTCAATCAAATTAATTTTATTTAGAGAAATAAAGTGGGGACAAATATTCTTCAGAGTTCATAACTTCTTACTTAAAATGTGACATAATATTGGGACTATTCTGTCATATTTCATAAAGAACAGTTGGATAGTTAGATCTCATTTTATGGTTAAAAGATGTTAAAAATAACTGTGGCAAATGCTCTTTTGATTTTGCAAAGACATCTGTAATAAAAGAAGAAATTACCAATTTTTGTTACAACTTTTCCTCTAACATAAAAGGCATTTGTCTAAAGATTGTCCACATGCCAAACCAATTATAACAGCAGGCAGTTTGTTGAATTAAACTTCTGTTGGCAAAATAGCCAACTATTAAAAAGGAAAGAAGGTGGCTTCCCACTAGTTAAAAAAATAGTCTAAGGTATTAAGGAAGCATCCCACAAATAGTTTGTTTACTGTGCCTGTTTTCCAAATGTTTGAGAGAATAGGATATGCAAACGATAAATAAAGGTCTTACTTAAAATGATCAGGCAGCTGACAGTAGATCACACCAAACCATGGAAGATGGTGGCTGAGTGAACATCTGAACTGTCTGCTGCCTTCTGTTCTGTACTCTTTTTGCAGAAGACCCTAAGCCACAAATAACTAGGAGATAACAGAAATAGACTTATTATTATGACTTCATTATTATTAAGTTTTTGCTCAAGGGCAGTCTGTAGTCTCTGGCTTTGTTCACTAATATTTTTTAATGGGTTTGGTAATACATGCATCAGGAGATGAAATTTTAAAAACCACATTATTGAATGTAGCCAAAGAAAATGACTTGAAAAATTATTTTAGTCAGTTTTTGACATCAAGTATTGTTCAGTGATAGAAAATAATGTGATATTTAGGTAGCTGACTTAAAAGGAACGAATCAGCAGAGATAAGATACTGTAATTAGGATAGGTTATAGGACTGAAATATTCTTACAAGTAATTTTAATCAGAGTTTGCCACTGTGAAGAAAGATCAGCTAAGAAGATCCAGTTTGGAAAGCAAATTCACTGAAAAAAATATGTGACTTGGAGGCATTTGCACAGATGCATTTTGTTTATCTTCATGGCTTGCTCTCTGTTGCAGGTGTGTTGATGTGGTGAAAGCTTCCCACTATGTGGAGTTAGCCAATGATCTGGAAATAAATAAAGCCACTACTTACTTGAGGCAACAGAATTTTAACCAGGTATAGTAACTTTTCACATTAGTACTTTTTAATACTGTATTTAAAAGATACCTTTGATAGCCACAGCATATTATTTGGCAAGGGAAAGTGTGGTTTATGCAAACAGTTATTTTGATGCTGATCAGTAAATTAACTTTATAAAAACACTGGCAAGAGCCAAGTTTCATCTACATGAAATTTCTGCTGTGGAAGTTAGAGTGAATGCAGTGCATTTCAAAACCAAAACACCTAAGTGTAGTTTTCTTCACTGGGTGTCCAAGCTGTCACTGCAGGTAATGGAAGTGAGGTCAGTAGAGTCAATAGAGCCTAGAAAGCCTTTTGCCAATCAGCTTGGGGGTGTTTTCATTAATATGAGCTGAATCTTTCTCTCAATTAAGTTGACTGTAGTACCAGAATACATGCAGCTGCACCTTCTATGTATAGTCACTGTTTATGCTCTGGTATTCTTGATGTTCCTCACATGGTACAGCATTCCCTGAAATACTATAAAATGTCCTTATACTTTAGTTGGCTCTTCTGTCATTCCATTACATACTAGGCTTGGTTTGGAATGTGGGTAATTAGAAAAAAGCTTCATCTGAACAAAACCAAACTCAGGTATCTGACAGGATTTGACAGGTTTTCTTCTAACATGCACTGGCCGGTACATTCAGTGATAGAAACTCTTGATAAATAAGAAGGAATACAGCAATCTCCAGTTGTGCATGACTGGCAAGAATTACAGGAGATCATATACAGCAAAATTAGAGCTGAAGTTGAGGATACCTCTCATCTTTTAAGGTCATTCACATTCCCACATCTTGGAGGGCTGCATGCTTAACTTCAGCCTGCTTTTACTTCTCATATTTAAGCTTTTCTAGTTTTCTAAACAGCTCTTGCTCTTCCTGTCTGTCTTGTCTTCTCCTTCCCTGAAGATACAGCAAGAGAGTTATCCTGTATGATCTTGCCTGTCTGACTATTGTGGTTTAACCCCAGCTGGCAACTAAGCACCACACAGTCACTCACTCACTCCCTGCCCCTCTGGGGTGGGGGATAGAATCAGAAGAGTAAAGGGGAGGAAACTCATGGGCTAAGATAAAGACAGTGTAATAGGTAAAGCAAAGGCTGTGCATGCAGGCAAAGCAAACAAGGAATTCATTCACCCCTTCCCATGGGCAGGCAGGTGTGTTCAGCCATCCCCAGGAGAGCAGGGCTCCACCATGCAAAATGGTGACTTGGAGAGACAAATAGCATCGCTCCAAACATGCTATCTTCCTCCTTCCTCCCCCAGCTTTATATGCTGGGCATGACACCTTATGGTCTGGGACATCCCTTTGATCAGCTGGGGCCAGCAGTCACACCTGTGCCCTGTCCCAGTTCCTTGTGCACCCCCAGTCCACTCACTGGTGAGGTGAGGGGCAGAAAGGGCCTTGGCTTTGTGTGAGCCCTGCTTAGCTAAAACTGTGTTATCAACAGTTTCCAGCACAAACCCAAAACAGAGCCCCATACAAGTTATTATGAAAAGAATTAACTATCCCAGCCAAAACCTTTTGAAACTTTGAAACCTTTTCCAAGATCAGGAAGCAGTTTGAGAGTTGACAAAGTTTTGGGCAAATCTGGTAGTTTTAATTATGATAGCTTTTGGAGGGTGAGGGTGTTACAAGTAGGTAAAAAGCCTTATGATCTCAAGAATTTATTGTTTCAATGGTAATTTTTGTGATTTCTAGTTAGTGTTCAGTATAGGTTAAAAAAACTAAAATCAGTTCTCAGAGGTAAAATGAGACACAGAGATTGTTGGTGATGTTTTGTGGACTGCTTCAATGGAGGGAGAGAGGAGTGTGTTGGAAGTTAGGAGTAAGGGGCTAAGAACCTTTTTACTTGGATTATGTGACAGAAGACCTTTAACCTGCACTGGAATCACTTACCAGCAGAGTGGGACTGCAGAGTGGTGATTGCAGGGCATCTTTATATTTGTTTTGTTCTAATAAAACTGCAGCTGACATTTACATTCATGTTGCCTGTCTGTTGTTCATATACTTCCTAACTCACCAACTGGTCAACACACCTTTGGCTGAATAGCAAGAATGAAAGCTTTTTGAAATACTCAGTTCCAAGGCTGAAGTTTTATTGTGTCTTTTTATTTTAAGAAAACCAAACTAAAATAGATTTCCTCTGTTACAACAATGAGCTTAAGTATGGGTTCATCATAATGAACATATTATTTTAAAATGGTCTTTGCATATAAAATATGAAATAAAATTCAAGGGAAAATTACCGTGTTATGTTTAGTTGTGTGTGTAAAATATTTTGATTTTTTTTTTAATATCAAAGAAAAACTTCAAAAATTAATTTAAAAACAAAATTCTGTAGGTTAACCATGCATCTTCTTAACATCTCTGGCACACCCTGCTAGAGTCAAACAAGCTGTTTTGAAGTTTAATTTCTGTAAGCAAATAATTTAGATATTCTGGAAGCAAGTCACAAAGAACAGCTTGGATAGTCTGTGTCTTGATTGTTGAACCTAAATAATTGTTATTGGAATTAAAAAGTTAGAAGTTCTTTAGAAATCTTTAAATGTTACTGATGATGCAGTGCAGCTTTACAAGGACAAAAGGAATATTGCCTATGGATTTTTATCCTAGGGCTCTTCATCGCTGAAATGGTTCAGGAGACTCACAACATAATTTACCAGTAAATGAATTGAGTTCAGAGTCATGTGAACTTTTCATTATCCATGAAAAGGAAATTTCTGTCCAGTCTTTATCATCTAAGGTGCCATTTAGCAGTAAAAACAAAGATAAATAAATCAGATACAATAGAACTGGCTTTTCAGAAAGTAACTTTGAACTGTAAAGCTCTAAATTCACCAAAAGTCAATTGCATGAAGAAGCAAATCTTTGCTTAAGTAGAGTACCTCAGATATAGTAGTGTTACACCTGGAATTATTTGGGCTCATTCCCTTTTTGGAGAAAGTCACAAATATATATATATATAAAAGCTTAGAAGTATCGTAGTTACAATTCTTATATTTCTGAGACCATGAAATCTAGAGCCTAAGTTTTGAAATGCTTTTCTTGATTGAAATTGGAGTATTTTCTATTAGAAGATCATTAATAATTCATAGTTCTTGGGTAGACTAAATCTATGAACTACGCTTAGCTGTATTTATTTTTTCATTTTACAGATCATTAATACAGTTGTGGTTTTTGTGTAGAGTAACTGTGAAAACTGTGTTACAGACAAAACTTCTCTTTATGTTTGTTTTGGCATTTGACATGTAGTATCATGCCTTTTCTTTGATATGTAAACAGCAGTTTAAAGATATCATGGAAAGGAGGAAGGAAACTTTTGAATTGCTAATATTGATGGTAAAATTATGGTTGCCACATCTGTGTTGTAATAGATGGTGGAACTGGGCTCACTGTGATATTCTAACAGTTTGTGTTGTTAATATAAATATTTAGCATAAGGGAGATGGATTTATTTAATAATTTAGTCTGCAGTTACAAATGTTACTCTATAGTCAATCAAAAGAAAAAGCTGCCTTTTGTTTCAGAAGGATTTTTGTAGTTTACTTGCTATAAGTATACTCTCTTTTTTTTGTCTATAAACATCTTTATTTTGAAGTTTATGAAATTTAGTTTTCATGTTAAAGTTTAAAAAAAAATCTTCTGGCCTCAAGCTTCACATTTGAGTACTTCCTAAACTTAGAAAATTGTCATCATCTTATTGTGCAAAACAAAGGCACATTGAAATCCAATCCTACACTATTGTGTGCATTTTTTTTATGTAGTGTGTTCTTTTTTGGCTTTTTAGTAAGGGTTTTATGTCAATTCATTTGTGTTCATTTAAAGAACTAGAGAAGTAGGTATGGGGATTTTTATTAGTTAACTGGATTAAAAGCAAATCATGTAACACCATGTTTTGTACATACAGAATTGTCAGATACCTGTAGTTAACAGTAACCTTATCTAATCTAAATTTAGGATAGGTAATAAATATTATAGAAGTTTTGTGATAAAAATTAAAATTGTATTAATGCAGATACACTTTTGTGTGTACATGCATATTAAGTGTGTGTTACAAGCTGTAGTAATTATCATTTATGTGAGTGTATGAGTTGATAATTTTAGCTGCTTGTTACTGTGAAGTTTATCAATGCTTTCGGGAAGGATTTTGGAATAAGTTCACTTCAGTGTGAAGTAAGTTGTTTCCAAATTATTTCTAGGCACTGGAGACTTTGAAAATGTTTGAAAAAAAGGATAGCAGAGTAAAGAGTGCAGCTGCAACAAACCTCTCATTCCTTTATTATTTGGTAAGTGTTTGCTTCAACAAAACCAGTTAAGAACTGCCATTTATTTAGCAACCTCTGTATTTTTGTAGCAATTTTAGTGTCTGCCTAAATAATCTCTGAAACAAGAAAAAACTGTACCTTGGAGTAGTTATTCTGGAACACTAGTTGAAATTTGGATTGGGTCCCTTCGTAAACTATTGATGGGAAGAAGAGTGAGATTGAGCCCCAGGCCACAGAAACACTCCTGCAGTTGGATTTGTGCAGAAGTTCCATGGCTGGGTCTAAAACATTGGCCCTGGGGACCCTGGCTGAACTTCAGGAACATGTGCAACGTGTAGCTTAGGCAGGTGTGTTTGTGCATGAAGTTTATAGGGTATGGTTTTTAATTTTTTTTTTTAAATAAATGCTACTTTCTAAAACAAACCTCGCAGGCTGGATGAGGCAGAGTGGCAAGATGTCTCAAGTGTTATCTGAAACTCGAAAGAGATGATCTACCTTATGCAAATATATTAGAAATATTTTAGGACTGAATAATGGGGTTGTTTTTCATCCTCAATCCCCTGAAATTCCTGTAAGAAGCCACAGCTGCAAGAAAATTATCTGACAAATGACTAATACGTTTGTTTTGTTCATGTAGGGGAATGAATTGGAACAAGCAACTAACTATGCAGATTTAGCTGTAAATTCTGATAGGTACAATCCAGCAGCTCTAACTAACAAAGGAAATACTGTTTTTGCAAATGGAGACTGTGAAAAAGCAGCTGAGTTTTATAAGGAAGCTCTCAGGAATGATTCCTTATGCACTGAAGCACTTTATAATCTTGGTAAGTCAGAGTTGCTATTGTGATTTAGCTTTTGACTGGAGGTAACACTAGTGTTTCTGAGAATCTGTCCTTGAAAGTTTTCTTATAGAAATATGTGTGAATTATTATTATTACTTTATTGACTAATTTATATTATGGTAAAGTATTAACTTGTACTATTAACTACTTGTAGTATTAACTTCTGTTCTGCAAAAAAAATTCCCAGTGTTAACAACATCATTTAGTAATTGCAGATTAATAAGTTGCTTTGAAGATTAAGAAATTCATACTACCTAGTAAAAGGATACCAGTTTCAGTAATACTAAACTAGCAGAGTCATTCTACTCTGAAAGCCTTGTCTTTCCCTCATTCATCTTGTTCAAAAAAATGAGATTACATAAGTTCTTGGTCTTTGATTGGGTTCACCTTCCTTGTGTTTATCAGTTTGGTAGGTCATGCTGGCTGATAAGAATTCTATGCATGGCTCTCACAAATAGAGGGTCCTTTGAAATCAAGGCAGGTACACAGCCTCCAAGTACTGTGTTCCTAACTTGCTCTCTTGGTTATTCTTTCTGTTAATATGCTGAAGTAATCTGTTTCTCATATTAATATTGTAACCTTTATTTTTTAGGTTTAGTTTACAAGAAGTTAAACAGGATAGATGAAGCTTTGGATTGTTTTCTGAAACTGCATGCAATCCTTCCAAATAGTGCCCAAGTCCTTTACCAGCTCGCAAGCATGTATCTTTTTCTGGGTTATGATAAGGAATAGTGGTTTTAGTAAACTCATTTAATCCAAAATAGGTGTTTCAATCATGTTAAGGTGATTTAGAAACTTACTATGGTGTCCATTACAATGAGAATGATTTATTATCTGATGTCTGTGAGAAAACTGAGACCAGAACTTAACCCTTCTTGAATGTTTCCAGTGAAGCAAATGAAGAACATTAAGACTGTTCACATTGCAGGGATTAGATTCACACTCAGTATTAATTTGTGCCATGGAATATTTAAAATGCTGCTGGGTTTTATTATGAAAATAATGTGGCAGATGTAAGCTCAATTAAGTAAAATATTTAAGAAAAAAATTATATCGTTAATAAATGTGAAATTCTGTTCTGAAAGCTGTTTTCAGATTAGTTAGTGAATGTGTAAGAAAATAATTGTTGCTCAGCACTGCAAAAGCTCAATAGATTGAAAAGCTGAGGGAAGAGATTGGCTTTGCACATCACCAGTGATATTCTAAACTATGAACTTCTTTAACAATGCATCTGAGGATGTCCAAACTGTAATAAAATCCTGCCCAAGGTAGAGCAGATTCCAGTTGAGGTACTACACTTTTAAGAATAGTGTGGGTAATAAAAATATATTCTAGTCAGTAAAATAAGTAACCTCCAAAAATATGAAGGGGCTCTGATCTCTATTCCATGTATAGCCCCTTTACAGCAGCATAAATAACCCGACAGCTCATGTCCATCTGGGGCAGAGCTTCTCTGCTCCACTGCTGTGTAAAACTGCTTTCCACCAATTCTCAGAAGCTTCTTCCATGCCAGGTAGGATTCAGCAGTAACTGAGAAATACAGGTTGGGCAGTAGCTCCAGCTGACACTGCTGCAGAGCTCTGAGCCATTGTGCCATTCAGGAGGGAAGAGCACACTGCAGGCTGAGTTACTGCTAAAACTGCTGTTCTCTGGACCAGAATAGTCTGGGCTGTGCTCCTTAGACACACAGCAGAAAACCTCCCTGCTGGCAAAAGGCTGTTCTTGGGAATAGCAGTTTTACCTAATCACTTTAGAACAAAATGCTGTTCTAAAACATCAGGTTCTAGAAAACAGCCAGGTTATAAAGGCCTGGTTCTCACCCTTTGTTCTTATAAATGAGGAAGTCAAAGTAAGATTAGTGTCAGAGAGAGAGAGAGCACAACTGAGCCCAACGTTCTGTTGGGTCCAACATGGTTCTAAGGTGAAAGAGCAGACAAAGTCTCTGAATATTTTTCTTCTTCCAGCATAACAGAAATACTTTCTGGTACAAATGAAATTATAAAAACAGTGTGGAAAAAAAAAGTCATTGTATCTCCACTCCACAGTGACTGGTGTAGTGTTCAGCATATGGATTGCATTAGGTGAAGTAGTAGTGATGCTGAGTAAATCAAACCAACCCTGGCACCAGTCCTTGACTCAGGAAAACTCAGATACCAGATCATGGAAGATCCCAGTCAAGCCATAGAGTGGCTGCTGCAGTTGATCAGTGTAGTACCAACTGATCCACATGTACTTTCAAAGCTAGGGAATTTATATGATACTGAAGGTGATAAATCCCAAGCTTATCATTATTACTGTGAGGTACTTGATCTTATATTGCTTTTTCAATGCACTTTCAATGTCCTAAGTAATGAAGATGTTGCCATAGCTTTCTATATAATTGACATATAAATAATATTATATTTTCTATATAATTGATATATTTGAACCTTATAAAATGTCATCCAAAAAGAGAATAAAAAAGAGATACTGAGGGAGAGTTAACAAAATCTGATTTTTGTAGTCAGATCCTAAGGAAATACATAAGCTATGTTTCCATGTGGATATTTGCCTCAGACTTCCTTTTTTTTTTTTTTTTTTATTTTATTGTTTTTTTACTTTGCCCGTTAATAATTTTA
>VYXF01006330.1:22397-50690 GCA_013397295.1 Polioptila caerulea | reverse complement strand
AATTGTACACTTATTAGCATCGTTTAACATTTTAGGTAAGTTATTTGTACGTAGATGTGGCTGAAGTAAATGTTTTTTGCTGTTGCAACGTGTTTAAAATAGTATTTCAGGTAAGGCTAGATGGAAAATGTGACTGACTCATCTTGGGTAACTTCTAAAAAGCATTCTGCAATTAGAAAACTTGGAATGCTTTTTCCACCATGCCCAGCCCCCCCACCCAGGATCATTTAGTGTAGCACACCACTTCCTGTCATTTATATTACATGTTTTGGGCATCTGGAGAATTAAACACTTGGGGAAGATATTCCAGAAGCAACATAAAGATGTTGTTTATCACTAAAGTTGTGTGGTTTTTCACCTTTCCTATTTTCTCAGTCTTACAGGTATTTCCCTTCCAACATTGAAGTCATTGAATGGCTTGGAGCATATTACATTGACACCCAGTTCTGTGAAAAAGCCATTGAGTACTTTGAAAGGGCAGCACTTATCCTGTAAGTAGTTATTATTTTATGCCTACTCAGATTTCTGATTAGCCATCAGTATACCTAGAGATAAATCAGCTGGATAACTTTAATATATAAACAAACAAGATTTTCTCAACTTTCTGTTCATTTTCATTGTGTTTTTGCTCTTACTGTTCATTTTCAGTGTTAAATAAGATCCTTCATTGGGCCCAAGATAGTGTTTGGTATTAGAACCTATTTTTCTCTATTATCTGCCATTAAATACAGCTATGAAGTGGAGAACAGTTCTCCAAAGCCACCAAGACCTCTTTCTCTGTGGCTTTATGTTAAATATTTCCTTTCTATTGTTTTATTATGTGGTGAGGATTTGGTGGTTTAGATAAATGCATGTTTTAGCAGATATTGCTGCATTTCCTCTTTTCACATAATTTCTACTCCCATCAAATAAGGCATATAAGTTAGGAAAAATGTGCAGTGCTGTACTACCAGTAGTCAGTGAAAATAAACTGACAGGCTAAACTGATCCTGATAAAGATGTTTGAATATACTGAGTTCAGTTCAACAATTTAATTGTTAAAATAGTTTTTTAGCAGAGTATGATGCACTTAAATAAGTATATAGGCCATATATTTTATTTTAGTTCAGAAAAGGACCTTACTAGAGAATGATGTGTAAATAAAATTTGGTCAAATTTAAATTTGTAATCCATAGTTCAAAGAGAATTCTAAAAACACACGCACACAGTCTTTTTATGTGGAAACAAATATTTGTCTATAGGTTCATGAAGAATTTTGTGTTAATAGATGAACTAAAATCCACTCGCAACAAGTGTGCATTTCTTTATTTTGTGTTGTTAGGAAAACTGTGAAAAATTAGACTGAGCAAAACTCAGTTATTGTTTCTCTTGTGATGATCTAAAATTTGACATACTTTTTGTTCTGTGAATCTGAATGACATGTATGTATATTTTGTTCACAGCATGTGAACAAAAAATTTGTACGGTATATACAAGGAAAAATGATACTGCAAATAGGTTGTAAAAAGTTCAGTAAAAAATCCTAATTCTGGCTTTGAGATGATTGGGTTAAAGTAGACATTTATTGCAGATGAGAAAATCGAAGGTTTAATTAAGGATTAAAAAATAAAAAAAAAAAAGAGGAAAAAGAGAGTTCACTCAAATGATGGCATATTTATCAAGAAATAGAGAAGTATATTAGACAAAAATACACAGGAGAGAGTTGCCAGAAATCACAGGTCAAAGGTTGCCAGTATTCTTTTCCCTACAAATACTGGGCACCTTAAAAAAATCATATTTTAGTCAAGCTGTGAGATTACACATGCTGGCATTCACAGCCTTCTTAGAAAACTTGGAAAGAAACAGCTGAGAATAAAAAGAATTGTTTCATAATCTTGTTTTGGCAAAGATTTAAATATTTTGTGCTTCATGTCGCACTCATTCCATGCATGAAGTACATGGATTGTAAAGTACTTATGAAGAATTGGCATATTAAATTCTTCAGTGTTACTTGTTATTTTTCTGTAATACAGAAAAATTATTTCTCTGTGGGAGGAGATTTTTAATAGTAGATGACAGATTTTAAATAGCAGATAAATATTTTGCTGTTTATTTGGTATTAAAAATAGAGACAAGATATGCTAATTGGTAAATATGAATGTAAATATAAATTGCCACTAACTTTATTTAAAGTTATATTTTTAAATTATATCCTTATTTTAACTTATTTTTAATTTAATTGTTAAGTGAACTCAGTGTTTTAATCACAGTAACTACTTTTTAGATTGCATTCTAAGACAACATGATAGACAATGAATTGGAAAACAGTTTTTCACTATTTTTTAAAATTTTCCTAGCATGCTCAAATCTGTCACTAATAAAAGCAGTTAGTGTAATCAGTACTTGCTGCTGACAATTTATTCTCTCTAGAATTTTCGTACTGAACTGTGTAATAAATCCTGTTATGGGGTGTGTTTGGCTGCCTTAGTTTGCAGGAGGCACATCCAGCTGAAAGTGAAAAGGTGCCGCAGTTGTATTTCATGAACTTACTTGGCAACTACCAGGCAAACAGATTGTTTAGAGTTACAAATGGTCTGTGCTATGATTAGAGAGAAAAACTGAAGAGGATAAGTACAAAATTACTCTGAAATGTTCACTTACAGTACCATTTGGATATGCTGCTATTCAATTTTAAGCCACCTGTGCAAAGTGCTTTGGCTTACAGAGGATGCTTGCACTGTTAACATGAAAATTGCCTAATTTTCATGCTATCTTGGTAAAAATGAAGAAAGAGTCCAACAGTTTTATTGTACATGCTCAAGCATCTGAAATATTTTCTCTGACCATATTCTCACCATTATGTGCTAAAAAGAGGACAGGCAGCAGCTAGGAGATTGAGGTGATGGCACAGAGGAGGAGCCAGAGTTCAAAGCTGTGAGCAGGGACTGTGCTTCCTGGCAGGAATCCCTTGGGCATATGTGGGACCCTAGTGGTGGGACCTCTTCAGAATACAATTTAGCATTTTGTTCCTCCCCCATTGCATGGTTCTATATCTCTGACAAAGATTAGTGGTTCACATGTCACTAATTGTGTCTGGGCACAGAATCGTGAGCCCAAGAAAACTCTAACACAGGACTGAAAATGAGAGATGTGAGTCCTGGGAACAGGTACATGATGCAGTGAATTGAGCAGGCTACATTCTTTCTAGGAAGGCAACATGTGGGGTGAAAAATTGATTGGTAGTTAAAAAGTAGGTCTTTACCAGTGCTTGCTATACAGATTATTTTGCTCATCCATTGTTTGGCAGTGTACATGATTTTGTTTTATTTCTATACAGGCCAACACAAGTGAAGTGGCAGCTGATGGTTGCCAGTTGCTACAGGAGAAGCGGTAAGTTCTGTAACTTTTTTGTAATTGCTTTCAGGTTTGTAACATTTTTTTGTTATTCATTGGGGCTGTTCAGCGTGGAGAATAATGAGAGGGTTTTATAGGAACGATGGAGGCAGACTGGGGTCTGCAGTTCCAGGTCATGGAGCAACAGTTTTAAACTGGAAAGTTTAAAAGTGTAGACTTACACTGGGCATAAGGGAGAAATTCTTTATTGTGAGCATGGTGAGACACTGGAACAATGGTGTCATGGAAGGTCAAAAAACCTTCCACAAAAAATCTGGAACCTTCTCCTCATTAATTCTGTTATTTACAGAGTAATTTGGACTGTTTTCAGATGCGCTTAATTTTTACTATCCATTAATAAAGAATGTTAAGTTTGATCTTATCAAATTTGATCCTACAATATTAAATCATTTAACTGAAAAGATGAATTGATGTTAAGGTGTTCCAATTTATCATCAAATATTCTTTTTTATGTTTGAATATGTGGATAGGAGATGTTTGTTTTGTTTGCAGGTAACTACCAGAAAGCTCTGGAGAAATACAAAGTCATTCACAGGAAATTCCCAGAGAATGTTGAATGTAAGTTGTTTCATTCCATGGTGTAACTATCAAAGGAAACTTTGTTACATTGAATAGGTGTGTTAGTAATCATATGATGTATTTTTCTTGTGAAAATACCTCCATTAACTAACATTTTTATTCATGTTAATGCTGTGTGGTTTTTGTGACAACACTGATGGGTGATTTAAGAAAAATGAGGGTAATGTGGAAGAGGAGCAATGAAAATCAACTGAGTTGCATTGGATGAGTTCTTTTTCATACATACATCCTAGATTTTATAACTATATTACTTATTTAATCTTTCATATGAAAAATATATGTGTTTGTACTTATAGTTCCTGCTAGTTAACACTTCTGCTGTAAATTTCTAGTTATGGGAAAATCTTATTGTTAAGTTTTATCAAACAGGGTTTCCCAAAAAAGTGTAAAGGGTGAGATTTTGTTGCTGGGTTTTTAACTATAGTTGGTCACTCAGTCTCTGGAAAATCCGTAGAGGATTTCAAACTAAACTACGGGAAACACAACTTTGAAGAGTAAAAAATTTTGCAAAATCAGTCACACCTGTACTCTAAATAAAAAGGCCCTGTAGAAAATAAGGGTTGTCAGTGGTTGTGTAAACATTCTCTTCCATCCCACAGTGTGCCTCACAAATTCCAAAATGCTAGGTTGTCGCCAACAAGTCTGTGCTTTCAGATGCAATGTGGGAAGAACATTGATTGTATTTTATTTTAAAATGGTATCATTGTGCTTTAACAAATTTATTGCTTTTTTTAAAGAGGAATTGCAGCTCTCCTGTACAAGTGAAATTCAGTACTGTTACTCCTCAAAGTTATAAGCAAAATATCATGTTTGTTTTGGTCACACATATTTCAGAGGGACATTTAGTAAACCTTTTAGAATGCAAATATGCCTCTCAATGTAGTTCCTACAGATTTCACAAATGGAGGCAGGAGTTAGGCAAGACAAATTAACTGAAGTTTTCTGTTGCTGAAACAATGAGTCTTCTCTCATCCCTCCCTGATCATGGGCTTCCTAAACCAGCAGAAAACCAACTTAGCACAAAGTGAAATAACATGTTTGTGAAAACAGTCTGGAGAGAATGGCTCATGTCCTGCTTTGTTTCTACTTCGGTTCTTTGAAAGGAATGTTGACAAACACACAGGGATACCAGCAGTGCATTCAGAGTTTGGTAGAGTGTCTCAGGAGAATATTTTGTAGGAATTCTTTTAGTTTACTCATTACAGTTGATTTTCATGTCAGCTTTGTTGGGATTTTTTAATTCAATAAGTATTACTCTTTAAAAAATCAACCACAGCCAGAGGGAAAAAACATTTTGATTCACTTGGCATTTGCAAAATTGTTTTCAACAAAATTCTCTTGATAGCGGCTCCTCAGTAATATCTTAGTATCATTTCTATGCTTTCCAGCTTCCAAAATATTTTGCAAATGTCAAGAGTTCTGAGCCAAATTAGTTACTATGCCTTTTGCCTTCCATGTATACCAATGGTGTTTGTACCATTCATGGATACAGACGCAGAAAATGCGTGGAATTACTTGCAAAATATCACAACCTGTATAGTGATACAGGACTGGAGTCCTGTTTGTCATTCTGCCTGTCCAGTTCTGTCAGGGTGCACTTGTACTTTGACCTGCTTGTAAGTCTTTTTTTAACAATGCTTTGCTTTTCCATTAGGCCTTCGGTTTTTGGTTCGTCTCTGCACAGACATGGGGCTGAAAGAAGTCCAGGAATATATAACAAAGCTCAAGAAAGCAGAAAAATTAAAAGAAATTAGAGAGCAGGTAGGTTTGTTTCTCTGTATGTTATACAGTATTGCTATGGATGTAGATGAAGCTAAAGTAATGTTTAGGATACTTCAAGATTAAATCCTTTGTTAACTTCCTGGTTTACAGAGGCTTATGTTTTGGGGGTTTGGGAGGTTTAGTTTTAAATTGCTTTAAAATTCCTTTAAATTAAATGATCAGTCTTATATCTGTCTGAAATTCAGTTTCTGAGCATCAGATTTTCTGTGATTTTTAAATACTAGTGAAAGATGGCCTATGTGAACACGATGGGAATGCCAGAGCCACTCACATAATTCAATGTCTGTGGAATGTTGTCTTTCCTACTTACTTGCCAGATTTTATTTAATACTTCAGTGCATTTATGAGCCAAGTAATAATGCAGCTATAGGGAGACATGGGAAGCCTGAGAATTTGTCCATGTAGAAGAACTCCTTTTTTGTTAAATACAAAGCTGCAGCGTTGACATATTATGTAGGTAGAAGTAAACTATTCATGTGAATGCCAATTTTTAAACTAAAAAAAAAAATTCCATGGAAAAGTAACAGGCTGTGAAAGGTATGAGGTCATAATTTGTGTTCTGTTCAGAAGAATGAGCTCACATTTGTATGTATGTGCACTTGTGCATTGTTTTCTTGCTATTCTGGTGATAAAATAAGATTTTAAAATTAAAAACAGCTGCTTGTTTGAAAAGCTTTATCCGTCCTGTTGAGCTGTAAAGTATTCAAGCTTGCCTATCCAGAGAATTGTCTCAAAGCTACATAGTCACATTAGGATACCTTAAGTCTTAACTAATTTATTCTGCTCTTAGTAAGACTTATTGGTCCCTTTTGATGCCAGGTGATGTGTACATGCCTCCTTAGCTGCTTCTGCTTAAGTTGCAGGGAGCCTGAGTATACACATGAACACTAGGGCACTTCATAAATGAAATTCACAAGGGGAAACACTGACTGAAGGATTCCAGCTTCATGCTACAACCATACTTTGAGGGGCTAGCTGAAGTGTACTGACTGGGTTTTTCAGTAAATGTAAAGTTCAAAGCACTTGGAAAATGGACCAAAAAAAGCAGTCCACAGCTATAGTGGGATTGATATTCTGCCTTGCCTCCCCATAATTGTATCAGTAGGCAAAACACACGAGCAGGTACAATGTTCCTGTTCTGCAGATCTCACAATTAAGAGATTCACTGAAGTGTGTTAAACAGGCTTTGCTTGGGTTCTAATCAATTCAATGTCAATGATATACATAGCTCATTGCAGTAACTTTCAATACCTCAGTGCTTTACTTAAGAAAGCTCACCAACAGCACCAGTTAAAACTGGATTATATTATAGTTGATTAGAGAGAGAGAGGTCCCTGGAGAAGGAAAGGCTATTTCCTTGCACATCATTCTGGCCTTTTTTTTACATGGAAGGTGTTAGTTATAGATGGACAAATGTCAAGGACCTTAAAGAAAACACCTTCTTTTCTTTAAGAAAGTTAATATTTGAATACAATTTTTTTAAAAACCCAAAAATTGTCATATATCTTTCTGTTTATTTCATATGGGAAGCAAGAGCTTTCCCAAACACATTTCTATACTTGCTGGTGAGGAAAAAGCTACTGATAGAATATTTAAAAGTTTAAGTCCTCTAAGTAACTTAAGATTTTAACAGAAGAACTATGTTTAAATTATGGGTTTTTTTTCATTCTGACTTCATTGTGTTAAGGGAATTCATTAAGTCATACCTGAATGACAGAAGTATCAGTGGGATCACCACAGACTTTGCACAAGGTATTGCAGTTAGTTTAGGGTGCTCAGGCTTTAGGAGTGATCATAATTCAGCCATGATGTGGGAAGCTCCCTCTGTGTCTTGCATTTCAGTATTCCTGTTTAAGAGTCTGTTGGCTCCATCCTGTCACAGCACTAACCTTGCAAAGCAGGATCACAGAATGGTTTAGGTTGAAAGGAACATTTAAAGATTATCTACTTTCAACTCCCTGCTGTGGGCAGGGACACCTTCCACTATCAGGTTGCTCAAAGCCCCATCAAACCTGACTTTGAACATTCCAGGGATGGGCATCCACAGCTTCTCCAGGCAGCCTGTTCCAGTGTCCCACTATCCTTGACATATTTTTTCTCCTTCTCTACCCTTTCTCAGTTTAAAGCCATTACTCCTTGTCCTATCACCACAGGCTTCAGTAAAAATTCTGTGTCCATCTTTCTTTTAAGACCCCTTCAAGTATTGAAAGGCCACAACAATATTTCCCCAGGGTCTTCTCTTCTCCAGGCTGAACAACTTCAACCCTCTCAGTCTGTCTCCCCTGGTCTTCCCTGGAGAAGTGCTTCAGCTCTCTTTTCATCTTCATGGCCCTCCTCTGGGTCCTCTCCAACAGGCCCATGTCCTTACACTGGATGCCCCAGAACTGGACACACAACTCTGGGTCTCAGGAGAACAGAGTAGAGCAGATTTGTCTAGAACAGGTAACGTATCTATGATGGCACTTTCAATTAGTCAAAGCTTTAAGGTAGATCTGCTTAAATATTTCCTCTGGTGTGTTACCCAGAAAAGAAAAAAAAAATTAATTCAGCCTTTTGAATGAGCCTGATTGTAATTTTAACTGTATTGTAATTTAAACTTAACCAATTTGCATTTAAGCAGATAAAATGAAATGCATTAAGTTTAAAAAACCCAAACAAACCCCAGACAAACCCTCCTCTTGCCTTTGTGCCCCCTAAAAACCACTGCCAATAATAAAAATAAAACAGATTTCTTGTCAGTTCTGTCAGCTTCATTCCTGCAGACAGGCCAATGTTTCCAGCCTGAGTAAGCTCTGAATGGGAGCAAAATCTGCCCCTGTGGTTCCAAGTGTACTCTCTTCAGAATCTCTGAAGTCTGATGAGTTCCTTTCTGCTCTTTCTTGCAGCTCCTTGTCCTGGCAGGACATGCTCCCATCTCCTTCTTCTGGCTTTCTCTTCTGCCACACTCTGAAAACTTTCCAAGTTCCTCCCAAAGGAAAGGAACAACTACTTCTGCTCCCAAGGAACCCATTGACACAGTTTTCTTAAAAATGAACACCAACACGTTGTAGTTGGTAAAGGAGCAAAGACTCTAAGAAAAGATGTTTCAGGACATGCTGTGATTCAGTATGTGGCTGTCCTGCATTAGTAGTGGAGTGTCTTTCTGTGACAATCTCTGCATCAGTGCTATCTTGCAAACAATAGCCCTGCAGTTCCTTCTTTTGCTATTTATGTTATATCTGCATTCCCATCCTCTGGTTTTGGATTTGGGAAGGTATTTTTTTGTTTGTTTCTTGGTTGGAGGTGGATGTGCATGTGATTTTTAGTCTTCTCTCTGCCATATGGCTTTGGAAATTGCTAGGGTTTTTTTCCTAAGTTCCTTTTGTCATCCATGACCATACAGTCATAAACTATACTTTCTAGTTCTAAAATTACCAAATGTTAATATTTCACCACCTAAGTTTCCAATAGGAATACTGGTTTCAGTTAGCAGTATCAGATACAGTTCAATTCCTGCTCCCAGTTTTAGACTAACCCTTGACTTCTCAATTGCACCTAGTAAAGGCAAAATACATAAAATACTAGTGTAGTATACCTGCATTTCACAATCTACACACAGACTTTGTCTTCCTTTAGAAATGTATCAAAATTTTCTATTTTGGCGTTGTTTTTCCAGAATAAGTATATCCACATGGAGTTTATACCAAAATAAATATTCTAGAGTACTTATTTCCCTCAGTTCTCAAATATGGACATGTTGTTAAATACTTCCAGCCAAGAATCTGGGAACATCTGTGGAGTTCATTCCCTGTAGAAATTTTTCTCCCTGCTTCTCACAGCATTTAATTTTTACTGCAACCTTCATATGTTGGAACATGGCAGGGAGGGGGGCAGGGGGTTTTGTTTTTGTTTGTTTGATTGGGTTTTTTTACAGCATTAGTCTTCCTTTTTCACATTTCACTCTAAAACAAGACAAGTAACAGTGTAAAAGTTCACGGAGGCTCCTTGGCACTGCTGTGTGCACACATTGCTCTTTATTTCAGTTAAGTGAGCTTAATGGCTGAGAAGGGGCTGATGGGGTGTGGTGAGAAGCAGTGATGAGAGGTGCAAATGCTGGAGGAGCCTGACTGCCTTTGCCTTCAGGCATCCACATCTGGGCTAACCATCCTAAATGACTTTTGCAGTCGTGGGAGAAATAGGCATTTTTAGGGTGGAAACCTAATTTGAACGTCTGCTTTTAGTGTGGGATTACTTACAAATTTCTCACTTGGAATTTCACAGGAGTTAATAGTATGTTTAAGCTGTAGTTCTTATGTAATATTTTGGGAGGAAAGTCCTAGGATGTAAATGCCAAGAGGGCACTATCACATAGGGACTGCTTCCCTTGGGCAGACAGAAGCTGAGCTTCTGCTGTCAGACTTGCTGTCAGTCATTCAGCAGTTGGAGAGTCTGGACAGGCTTCCTGAAGGACTGATGTGTGCTCCTTCACTGGGCTGTGAAAAGGATATTTAATCCAAAATTCAGAGAACATATTTTAGACTTGAGGATTTCCCAAAACAAATAAAAAATGTGAGAAATTCTGGTCCCAGACTGAATTGCTCCAAGACCAGTCCTGGTTTCACATTAGGCTCAATGCTTTCTTGTCTGACTCCTGTGGGTTTTGATTTAAGAGTTCTTCCTTTTTCTGTTGGCATGAATCTTGAAAGTTCTTTCACTTCTTTGGTATCATTCCAACTTTGCCAGACTTCATGATATTCTTCTGATGAAAAATGAGTGAAGAAGTTATAGTAATTGACCTGAAGATGTGATGTGTATTTTAATCAGATCTTGAATTAGTATTTTGAAATAAGATGCAGAGATAATTAATAGCTGAATGCTTTAAACATCAAGTTTTTGTACCTACCTATCAAAAAGTCCCTCACTAAGGTGTCCCTTCTTATAATGGACAGGATGTATGCATAAGAAATTTGGTGTTTTGCCAGAAAATCTAGGCCTGCCATGTCATACAAAGGTATTGCTTTGATAAACTGTTAAAGTTTTCAAATAACACTCAAAAAAACACAGCTGGGAGATGTTTATGGTACCTTCCCCTGTGCAAGAGAGCTGACTTTTTAAACACAGCTTTTAAAGTATTTACCTTCACCTTTATCTTGCATTTAACACTCAACAGCAAATTAAATTTTGCTGTGAAATACAGTTCTGTGCCAAAAATTCAAAATCCAAGATCCATAGGGTGAATAGTTCTTTTTATAGATTCCCCCACTTCTCCCTTTTGAGTCTTTTCAATAATAAAATGCTTGTGGGATTTACAAGACGTTAATAGGCAGAGGCTACTTTGAACTCATGCAAGGAGGGCTGTTTTGCCTGTTTTTTCAGCTGTACTTTACAAAGGAACATCTGAACTATTTTTATGCACATTCCCTGTATAAATTTTATCTGAAGAAAAAATAATTTTTGGAGACATTCTATTTGAACTTCACAGAACTCTTGTTTTATATAAACATTGGATTTAACCCTGATTTTAAGGACAATATTGTGTGTTGAAAAACAAGCTTTAGCAGTTACAGTATAGTAAGTCTAGTTTAACATTCTTCTACTGTTTTAGTAATGAGTTGAATTTTGGACTGTTTTCTCTAATATATATTACTAAATGGTTGTTTTTGTTCTGTTCCCTTCGACCCTTTCCCACTGTTGTGCAGCGCATTAAATCTGGCAGGGATGGCAGTGCGCGTAGCCGCAAAGAGGGAAGTGGGGGTAAGTAAAGGCCTCTGCTTAAACATCAGTTTTGACAGGACCCTGAAGAAAACAGATTTTCTGAAAGAGTTTGTTAAGCCTCCTTTCATCCTGAAACACACAAATATGCACTGAGTAATATGTCAGTATTTCACAAATTTTCTTTCATTCTTTTTGATTTTCCCATTGCTTTGTGAAATCGCGGCTGGTACAGTAGCATGGATTTGATCCAACGTTTGTGTTTTATATACAGATCTTAGTGTATTCCTAAAGCTACATTTCTGATTGTTTTCAGCACTGAACGTCATTAACTTGATATTTGAACCTCTTTAGTTTTGGAATGTTTACTAAAAGGAATCATTTATTATAACAAAACAGAACACATAAGCCACAGAAAATAGGAATTCATTATTTCTTTATTTACCATGAAAGAAAGGGAAATTTGTGGCCACTGTGTAATCTGCTGTGTTAGATGTTTGTTACAAGTTCAGCAGATTGTTCTATGCAGCCAGCTCTGTAATAAGGATAACATATCCTCTACTATCTTTGAGCTCATCCTTCCCCTTTTCTCTGCATAGCACAACTGAAGTTCTTCCCTAGAAGAAAGCTTCCTCTCTGGCTACTCAGTCTCCCTGGTTCTATAGATTTGCAGTGCTGATTTCCATAAATATAAAACTCATTCAGTGTAAGTCAGGAAACTGCTCACTTTTGTCTTCTCTGCACTAGATAGCCTGCATATTGCAGAGCTAATGGCTTTTTCCTCCCATTATTAAATCCATGAAATTAGTAATGTAAACCTAACAGTTCCTCACTGCTTCTCTAAGGAAACTAGCAGACTTCAGGCTACTTCAGCCACCTGGAAAAAAAATAAATCTATATTTTTACCCAAAAAGGAAATAGCTTCTTTGTATTCTGCTTTTGGTTTATCTTGGTATCAATGAGTCACATTAGAAGATATCCCCTATAAATTCTTGCCTCTCTTCCCTTCCTTTTACAGATAAATAATTTATGATTTTTTTTTTCTTATTTGTTAATTCTATTTCTCTATTTACATAGCAGATATTTTACTGCACTTATCAAATTCGATAGGGTCAGGAAAAGTCATGGCAATTGCTAGTGTAATCTGAAAATAACCTTAGAATGCTGTTACATTCATGAAGACTGCTTTCCTGGATTCTCTGAGGGTTACAAGTGAGTGTTAGATGCTTGAGAGAGAGAGCTCATTCCTTTTTCAGCTCAGCAGTTTCACTAGAGGAGCTTTTAAATAATTTCTTGATGTGTGGAAGAACCAACCGTTCACCTAGGGTTGAATTTTACCTGTTCTGGGCCTCAGGCCAAAGTAATTCTTTATTTAAGTAACAGAGAGAGATGGATGAAAAGATGCTAATACAACATAAATCCCCCAAACTACCAGTATTCCTTTTAAAGACAGAAGTATCTATAGAAAGTTGTCTTTTTTTTTTTTTTTTAATTAAAATAAGAAAGAGGATTAAAGGCTAAGCAGGATCAGAATTGACCTAGAATTTGCTCTATCAGTAATTCTTAGATTGTTGCTCGAGATATTATGTCAAATATGTGAAAGAGTGGAAAAAACCAGAGTTTGGGAGCAAGTCTGTATAAGAGCATGTTCGAGAAGTCTTCATTACACAAATTCAGTGCCAGAGATCCAGCCTTTCTGGAAATGACTTGGCAAACAAGCAAAGGTACAAAGAAGGTCCTGTACTGAGCCTAGAGTTAACTTCCTGCTGGGATTCTTAATTAAAAGTTGTGGTGAGCTGTACTACTTATATGTATTTTTGGAATGAGTCAAAGGTGCTGGGCACATTTTAGCTGGTGATGTTGACTCTGGGGAGCCTTATCAGGGAAGAACCTGGACACTCACAACATCAGATGTTAAGGGCTCTTAACATTTCTGTTGTATTTTGTCCACATTGTCCTGAGGATGACAAGAGAAACCTGAATGCCCAAACATTTTATTTTGTCCAATGCTTGGCATTATTCACCTGGGTTATATGAGCTGTAATTGGCAGTTTAATAAATTTCTGTGCATGGCCTGTGTGAAGACACATGCGAAATATAAACATGAGTTATTTTATTTCATAATATTAGTATGCTTTTGATTAATTAATGACCTCAAACAGAGAGAAAAAAAAGAGAAACATTTGTATACATTTTAAGGTTAGTCTTTTCCAGTGGTATTGCCAAAACCAAGAGGGATCATTTTCCTACACCATATGGGGGATTTGCCATCATTACTGAACCCTGTGAAGCATGGAATCCTCCTTAGTTTAGTACTTATTAGCTAAATTAAAGTACTTACTTGCTAACTGGACTCTGTATGCATTCCAAATATTTTAGGTATGATGCCTGTTTTCTTTCTTTCCTCTTACCAGCTCACTGTCCCCATACTTGTTAGCATTCCTTAGAGATTCCACCCCACCCCCCAAGTATTTTGTCCCTATATAGTTATTTATATTAAGAGTTTTAATAATTCAGGTTTCCCTGTTTTAGGAAATATGATCTAAAATTGCTTTTAAAGAGAAAGCTAAGAAGAAAGAGAACTAAGCCAGCAAGGTTTGTACTTCATAGGGCATCCAGTACTTTGCCAATATAAATTAAAACAGAAGGTGTATGAGATGCACCAAAGCACAGTTTCAGCAATATGTGTGTGCATGAATGGTAGACAGAATGGAAACAGAGTTACCAAGAAAACTGACATCTATATCAATGTCTGTTAAAGTCTGCTCATATCTTGAGAGAAAGATAAGCATTAAATCTAAAATCCCTACCCAAAACAACATATTTTTCACTCACTATAAAATGTGAAATTTCCTTCTCTCCACAATTATTTAGGGTTTATAATTTTGGGTTATGTTGGAAGCAAATGACATTGATACAATGCTGTTAAAGTCATTATTTTTAATTTAAGGAAGGAGAAAAAAACCCCACAATACCACAAAACCTTGAAGAGAGTTAACAGGACATCTGAGTTTAGGCAGTTCTGAAAGGTTTTCTTTCCAATAATCTTTTCTTGTTTTCATGCTCACTTTTTTGTGTTTTGCAGACATATGATTGTAACATCCAGAACTTAGCAGTTGGTGCACTGTGGTTTTTGCTGCCATAAGGGATTTTTCCTGTTTAATAGCATAATGCCTTTATATATGTAGATAATGCAAAGTATGGCATTAAGGAATCCATTGGTGTGGCAGTGTTTACTTGCTCTCTGCATTTACTCAGCCCTCTGAATGGGGAGTTTTGTGCTGGATGAGAGGAGCCGAGCAGTCTCGGACAGGAGCCCAAAGCAGCAGTGTTGAATTCAGAAGATGAAAGGCTGAGTACTTTGCATTCTCCTTGTTACCTAGGCCTGTCAGGATGAATTTGGAAAATAAACCACACAAACCATAATTTAGGTGTCTTTTCCCTTTTTCATTTCACTGGTGACTGGGTCAGTTTGTCCATCCCCAGAGATTTCCCCATGTTCAAACACCCTTTACCATTCCAGAGGGATCTCCTTATATATTGTGGAAGTATGTTTTAGAGCTGTAGGCATCCCAGGTAATCCTGACTGTGATAAAGACAAGAGATGTTCTTGTTACCCTGCAGCCAGGACGTGACAACCATTTATATTTGCTAGGCTTTGTGTGCCTGTTGATGCCATATTAATTGTAATTAATTAACCACTGTAGGATGGTTCCATTGGCTGTGTGTGCAAAATAGAAAAAAGTGTTCTTAATTAATGGAGAAGGGAAAATCTGTTGAAATGAAGAGAACACCTTAATCTGTTTCCTGCTCTGAACTCACCTAAGGAGTTAGCTGAACTGACACCACAAACAATTCTCATTCAATAGAATTCCAAATCAAAATGAACAGCAGTGAAGTTATAAATTGCATCTACTTCCCATGCTGCTTCACAGTTTTAGTGAATTTATTTATTCTGTTTATTCTGCCTTCTGTACTGAACTTACTCTTCTTGTTGGTCAAACCAATGCCCATTCTTCTCCAAAGATGGTGTCTTCATCCCAAATATGAAAGATACACAGAGCTGCACCTAAAACACATTCTGAATTTAGTGGAGTGTTAGCCCACTGTGCTCTTTGTTACATAAACATTTTACAGAGGAGGTAGATTATCAAACAATCTTAGCCTTTGATGTCTATTCTTGATGAGAAATATAGCACTAAAAATTCTCATTTACGACCTTTGTAATACTGGAGGAATTTCCAGTACAGTAGTCTCATCAGTGTAATTGCAACTAGTTAGATTCCTCTGAAAAATAAATAAAAATACAGTGGCTTTTTTGGCTTGAAGGACACAGGCATCATGTGACACAGGAAGTACAGAAACACATTAAAAGATTGAGACTCTTTTTTGCTAGGTATCACTACTTAAAATAGGACTTCTACAAAATAGGATTACTTTTGCAGTATGTTGCATTATTCATTGTTCTGTTGTATAAAATTGGCCATTTTTAAAAATTAGGTTTTATATTTTCATTCCTTTTTATTCCCATCCAAATTCTATGTGAAGGAATTAGTTCAAATCAGTTTTTGTAAGAAGTTGAACAAATCTAAATGAATGAAACAATTCTAATAGAATAATTTAAACATACAATAATTCAGCCATGACTTTTAAACAGATGAGAGGAAGGAATGCACTGTAAAAGATGTCAGCATGCAGAGTTTATTATTTATGTCTTTGTATGCATAGTCCTCTGTTAAGGCTGTTGAACACAGACTGTTAGGGGAATGTAATGTCAGCATGATAATCCAAATCTCAAATATAAGGATTTGACAGAGTAAATGCATTTATACATCAGATTTTTAAAATATATTGGTCAATAGCTCTGCTTAGTCCATTCCTGTTGCTTTTTCAGCTGAAATCTGGAGCCATGTTCCTGTGGTCAGTTCATGTGTAGGTGTTGACATTGTCACCCCAAAGTAATTACAGTGTCACCCCAAAGTAATTACAGTGTCACCCCAAAGTAATTACAGTGTCACCCCAAAGTAATTACAGTGGGGATTGCCTCCACATGAACTACAGTAATAAGTTATTTAATAAAAGCCCAATAAGTTAATAAATAAGGACTGGGTATTCTTTGCAGTGAAGATTTCCTTAATACAGAGAGGGATTTAGTTCAGCAGTGGTCTTCCATTATTCAAAAGCTGCTTTGAATTTGGAGCAGGTGTTTGTGTAGTTGTTACAGTAAAACAGAGAGAATTAATTGGATGTTTCAGAAATATCTACCTGTAGTCCCTCTGGTAAGTGCAATCAGACAGATGTTGACACTCAAAGCTGTGCTCTTAGCAGTGAAAAACTACAAATAAAGCTTTTCATCCAGAGTCACGCTGTTAGCTTTATTTTCTCCTGTGTATTACTTTAGTGAAAGTTAGTTTCATTTCCACAATTCAAAATGTATCTAAATGTATACAAAATCTTTTTCCTAGATGGGGTGAGAGAAGCAGGGAATGATGAGTAGAAATTGTAAAACTTGCCTCCCAAAAGTATGCATATCTGTGATAAAATGCTTTAAAAACAACACCTTCCCTGAAGTTCTCTTCACTGTAGAATACCAAAATCCTGAAGTCTCTATTGCAAGCTTGTATTCCTTAACGTTGCCAAATTATATGTGAATGTATACTGAATAAAAACATGTAGATGATTCTGCAAACAGAACTACAAGAAGTAATTTTGAGATGAGATTTAGACTTCTGGCAGATCATGTTATATGGTCAACAGAATTTTTAAGAGCTGCCATATTGGCAGTCACATCCTCTATCCTATGGTAAGAGTGTCAAGAAGAGCTTACCCCAAATGGCTCAACAGCTAGGACATTTCTTCTGAAAGCTGTAGCTGTGGGTTTGGACTCCCTCAAGTGAAAGAAAGCATTGCAGCCAGACCTCTCCCTTCCTCAGCTGCTGTCTGACATCCCCATGTAATGCAGATGGTGTCAAGCACCTCTTACTTTCTTCTGGGTGCACTTTAAAATGAAAGGTGCTTCTCTTCCTCATCTTTAGGTATGCTCAGAGCATACTGCAGTCCACAGAGACTTGGTGTGGTTTTGCATATTAGCCTAAGTTAAACTAAATGTGAAGAACTAACCAGAAGGGTTGTTAACCTTCCCTCCACTCTTGCTAGATATAATGCTCATACAGAAGTAAGGTGAGCAATGTTACTTTGCTGATCTACCTCAGAAAAAATTTTCATTAGGTTACTTTTAAAGGTACCTAGTAAAATTTAAGTATCCTAGAACATCTAAAGAAGCCTTTGTTTTCAATTGTACTTTTTTTAGGGCAGTAAGATGTGCAGATGACTAGTGGGTGTTCTGTTGATCCCACCCAGTTTGGTTTGTCTACCATCTTTTTCTTCCTTCTTTCACTTGATGTAAAGTGTTTCACCTTCCTCTGGTAGTATTGCCAACACCCAGGTGTTTTCCTCCTTCCCAGCTGAAAACGTGTTATGCCATTTTCCTCCTCTTTTATTTTTATTACATGCAGTTCTTCCTTTCTGGGACCAACCAATTAAACCTGTGGAGTTTCTTTGACTGGTTCACTCTTCCCCTAGTGTAGTCTGCTGTATTGTTCCTGTCTTTGCATCTCTTTACTGCTCCTTACAACTTGATTTATCATCTTAAAAATTACTTGTTTTCCATTATGCAAGACGGTGCCTACTTCAGTCCTACTCTTTTCCTCAATTATTATTTGTATTTTCCTCAAAACATTTTCATCCACACCATCTTTGAAGCCCAGCTCTCATCTCCTTGTTGCCCAGGCCTGTCCAGAGCCCACTGAAATCAAGGGGAGGCCCTTTTATGATTTCACAGTGCTTTGGTTGAGTTCCTCTCCAGGCAAACCCATTGTTTTGTCTCCGTTTCTTCAAATCCTTTAAGTATTCACTTCTTTCATGAAACCTGTCAGTGAGAACTGGTCCAAGGGAAGTGGATGTGCATAAAAATATGTATTCTTTGCTTTGAAATCTCAACTGTAATCTGTGTCTTGTGAACTTATTAACTGACATGTTACTGTATGTATTAGATCTTTCTTGGAGCAGAGATGTTGTCTTCCAATTTAGGGCTGAGCAAACAAGTCTGTGGTAGTATTTATAGAGAGATAAAGGTTTGTTCTCTTTGTAGAAGTTTTTTTGGGGGGGTGGGGGGTTTTTCCTTTTAATTATAACAATATCTATTAAAATAACATTTGTAGTAAATAAGACAATGGAAATGTGTTGCCAAGTCCAGACTTTGTAATTATTGTTTGCTGAATGAAACCCATTTTTCCTCCTTACAGATGGAAGACTTTTAATACCCACATTGTTGGTTGTTGTAAATGAACATGTCTCTATTTGGCTGCACATCCTGTCTTGTAAATATACCAAGTCAAACTCAAAACGTTTTCTCCCGGGAGAAAAAATATTGCATAAAAATGTGTTGTAGCAGATGAGATTGAAAGCTTGCCCTGAATGTGAAAAAGAGATTCAGAGGTGAACAGAATATTTAAAGTGTCTGGAATACTGCTGTGGCAGGAGAATGTTAATCTGATGTTGTCTGGGCAGGAGGCAGCCCTTGGAGCCGACACATTCCTTGGGGCCCTGCTGCAAGCTGAGCTGCCAGCGCAGTGTTTACAGCGAGCTGCAGGGCCAGCATGGGCTGTACACAGAGCTGGGCCTGCCTGCCACACAGACTGCACATGGCAAATACACTCTGCTAATGAAAAGCAAACTTGGTGTTGCATTTCACCTTGACAGTATCGAGCAGGTGGATCACACTGATGGACTAGTAAGCACACAAACATAGGAAATGTCCTGTGTACATTGTGACAGTGTTTATATTTATCATGCTTATTTTAACTCCAAAATGTGACTGTAATTTATAAGCAACTGAAATGTCAGCTTTTGAAGCAGAAATATTTTAATGTGTTTACTCCAAAGTCATAAGGCTGTACATATTTTTTAAAAAACATTAACACATGCTTGTGTGGACACAGTGTCCACTGTGTTTTAAAGACACTATTACAAATGAGTACTGTGTCTGTCATGAAAAGATGGTTTCATCCAAGTCTAGTTTGACAGATAGTAGTAGCTGAATTTATGTTATTCTTGTATCATGGTTTCACAGAACATAACAGCATGTTATTTGTCTTTTTTTTTTTTTTTCTGTTCCCCAGATAGTGGAGGTACCAAAGGCGAAAGACTGAGTGCCAAACTAAGAGCTCTGCCTGGAACAAGTGAACCCTATGAAAGTAGCAGCAGTAAAGAAGTAGGCAAGTGGACATCTTATACCTTTTTTACTTTAATGGTCCTCAGGGAGAGGAGAAATAAAGAGGGAGGAAAAAAAAGTTATTGGAAGAGTATGTGAAATTATATAATTGAGGAAGCATTTTCCCGTGAAAACGAGGCTTTCACTTCATTGTTCAGAGCTCATTATAAAGTAATTGTAAATATTAAGAAACGTGGCCCATGTTAATATTATTTTTGATATCTATCTGCATCCTTTAAGTCAATTCTTGCCACTCTGCAGTCATAGGTTCTTAAATAAGACTGAATTTTCAGAGGGGTTTAAAAACCCAAATCCATGTGCAATGTGGTACTTCCTAAAAAGCCATTCCTCAAACAAGTCATCAGTCTTGCTGTTCCTTGCACATTTCCATCTTCTTTTTCTCACTGTAGTATAATAAGATAAATTTATTTTTAAAAAACCCCAAAAGGCTTCCATCAGTAGAACTCGGGAACTTCGCTCTTGTGCCCTGCCCCAGTTACTGACTGTGGTGTTTTGTTCTCCTTCAGTGTTCATATGCTTTTTCTGGTCTGCATTTCAAAGACACAGATGTGTAGTGCTAAATCCTAATCTTGTACTTGATTTTGTATGTTTAGAACCAGCTAAAGTGAAAGCTAAAATAGTTTGTAACTGTTTCACATGTGTTTATTTAAACCCTAGATGCCTCCTACGCAGATCCACTTGGCCCCCAACCAGAAAGACCAAAAACAGCAGCAAGGAAAAGAACGGAGGAAGATGATTTTGCTGATGAAGAACTAGGAGAGGATCTGCTTCCAGAATAGCATATGGGCCACTCATCATTTTTTAAATCCTTGTAAAAGTTTTAACTGAAAACTTTTCATTCATAATTATTTTGTAGTGGATTTTTTATAAACTATTTGTGAAATACTTTGAACAGGCGGTACCTTGTGTTAAAAACATGGATTTGTAATTGCAATGTCTTCTGTGATTGATTTAAAAAAACAATGGTTAGGCTATTTTATTCATGCATAAGATCTACTCAAGTACTCAAACACATTGCAAGCTGTATCAAATGTGTAGAGCTTTTGCTTTCAGAGATAAATACGATGATAATATGAAACAGAGGAGCCTCTAAAATTTCATCTTTCAATGCAGAATACCTTGAAGCAATGCTTGTAAGGTTGGAAATCCCATATCCTTCATCCAAAGCCAGAATTTACCTAAGTCCTGTAAACTGATCTGGAAATGCTGGGTTGACCTTGGTCTTCCTTAAGGTCCCAATTCAGCAAATCACTTTGCATTGATACCAAAGAAAGCATCTTAATTTTAGTCTATGCTTAGATAAACTAGGACCATTTTGCAAATTTTACCTCTTGGCAAAACATCCTTATTTTTGTTTTTTTATTTTGAGTAGTCAGAGCTGTCAGGATTTCAGCTTAGTTTGTTCAGCATTGCTATTTAGACTGCAGCTTTTGAGTCATATGTTGGAGACTGGGGAACACACAGTAGTTTTCTACAGCCTAGGCTGAGTATGGGCAAAGAAGTTAGTTACAGAAATCACCATTTTGCTTATGAACTGAACAAGTTTGATCTGAAGTTACTGAGACATGTTAAATTCCTGTAGTAGGAATCACTTTGGGGAGATGAAAAATACTAGTCAGGTGTTCAGAATTTCCTAATAAATACTTGCAAAACTAGTCCACTGAGGTGGCTTGTTTTTGGAACCCTGGCATGAGTTTGATTTAACAGTTAGATTTCAGTTATTGCACTTTGAAATGCAAGAATTCAGTCTTCTAAAATTTTCAGTGCTCCTTCTCAGTGTTGGTGCTCAGCCTGTCCCCCAGTGACAGTGGAGAAGTCTCTTTGTATCTTCATGAAATGTTTTTTCGGGTTTTAAAAACACTGCCCAGTTTCATAGGATGTCTGCAAGAAGTGTGCTGTGGGGTGTATGAGCTGTTTGTGTGCAGCATGCTTCCCGTGGGCCTGGAGCAGCCTTCCATCTGGGATCGCACCGCTTCCGCCGGCTGGGACGAGCAGAGCGCGTTCGGTGCTGCCGGTGGAACACCCCCAGGGGCTCACCGAGGGAGACACGGTAAGCTCTGGGTAAGAGCCTTCTGGGGAGGGAAGAAAAAAGAAAAGAAAAGAAAAGAAGGAAGTGGATGGCAGCTGCCTTACTTCTGCAAGTCTCTGCTGCCTGTTCCTCAGTCCTGCTGTGTCTGCTGCTCTGGTCACACAATGACCTGTTCCTGGGTGTCGTGGTAGTTCTGTCAGGCTTAGCCTTGGAAGACCTAGACCAGCAGGATGCAATGTGCCACGCAGGAGGGAGCATTTGCAGCTACAGACTGCAGTGGCGTGAGGAATCTGAGTTAATCACAGGAAGAGAAAATATTTGGGACCATGGCAGGGAGCGTAGATAGACCTGTGAAACAGTGCAGGAGAGAAGGCAGGTGAGATACTGCCATAGTCTTCTAATACAGACATTTGAGTAGACTCCAGTGGGTTGACCCTGGCACCCACTGGAGCCCATCACTCCTCTCTGCAGCTGGGCAGGAGAGAGGAAATAAAGGGTTCATGGGTTGAGATAAGGACCAAGAGAGATCACTCACCAAACACCACAGGCAAAACATACTTACATTAGAGATACTAATTGAATTTATTGTTAACAAAATCAGAGCAGGATAAGGAGTAGTAAAATAAACCTTCAAAACACCTTCCCCCTACTCCTCCCTTCTTCCCAGCTCTACTTCCTCCCACAGTGGCTCAGGGAGACAGGGAATGGGGGTCATGGTCAGTTCTGTGGCCTCTGCCACTGCTCAGGGAGAGGAGTCATTCCCCTGCTGCACCGTGGGGTCCCTCCCATGGGAGACAGTTCTCCAGTGTGGCTCCATCTCATGATGATCTCATGAGCCCCCCTCAAACTGCTGCAGCGTGGGTCACCCTTCCACAGGGTGTAGTCCCTCAAGGACAGCTGCACCAGCATGGGCTCCTCTCCCCACGGGCCTCCCATGGGGTCACAGCCTCCTCTCAGACATCCACCTGCTCCTCCATGGGCTCCTCCATGGGCTCCTCCATGGGCTCCTCCATAGGCTCCTCCATGGGCTCCTCCATGGGCTGCAGGTGGATCCCTGCACCCCTGTGGATCTCCATGGGCTGCAGGGGCACAGCTGCTTCACCACAGCCTGCACCAGGGGAATCTCAGCTCCAGTGCCTGGAGCACCTCCCACCCCTCCTTCTGCTCTCACCCTGGTGTCTGCAGGGCTGACCCTCTCCCGTGTTCTCACCCTGCTCTTCTCTGGTTGCCATTACAACTGTGCAGTAACTTTAAAAAAAAAATCTTCTTAAATATGTTATCTCAGAGATGTCACCACCATTTCTAGTAGGTTCAGCCTTAATCAGCAGCCCATCTGTCTTGGAGCTGCCTGGCTTGGTTCCACTGGACACAGGGGAAGCTTCTGGCAGCTTCTTACAGGAACGACCTCTTATCCCCCCACTACCAAAGTCTGGCCATGTAAACCCAATACAGCATCTAATCAAACTTTGCAATTACTAAGGCATGTCTATGATAAAGTAGCATGAAGTACCAATAACTTGGGATACAGTTCAAAACTTAGTCTGTAGAAACACTCCTGTGGACATCAGAGAGATTTTGATCCGCAGCAGTTTCTCGATTCAGTTTGTCCAGATGCATAACTGTATGTTGGGTGAAATCCTGTGGATTACAAACAATTGCACTTTTGTTCCAGCCCTGCACAAACTCACAGACAGTTCTGGAACATGTTGTTTCCTATGTACAGACTCCCAGGGACTTCTGGAACATGCTGTTTCCTATAGCATGAGGATCTGATTATATAATGCTGTGGGGTATGATGAATTTGCATGTTATTTTGCTAGCACAGTTGAGCTTGTTCTGAACTGACAGAAAGCCATGTGATCCAGCTCCAATACTGGAATAATGAGTCCTGCTGACAGTCAAAATGATGTAGCCCAGGTTCATCCACTTCAAAATGGTGTTCACTAGGGCTGCATCTCTACTAGAATTGCAACCTTGCCAGGGCAAGCCCAGAGCAGAGGAGGGGATGTGTACCCAGCTGTTCTGTAAGACCAGGAGCACAGTAGTGCACAGTAGCACAGTTTGGGGCCATGACAATTCATCTCCCAGACAACTGCCTTGCATGATCCAAAGGTAAGCCTGGGCCAGGAACCATTCTTTGGAAGCAGCTTCAGTGTATCATCCTTCTTCTTTGGTGTAAGATGTTCTGTATGAGGGAACACAAGACACAGGGACTGGACTCAAGACTGCAGAGTGACTCCTGATGGAGATTAATTCAACTGGAATCTGTTGAGAAAGAAGCTACATGCACATCCGCAGTGCTGTGTCACCACATGGTTGGAACACCTCAGGCTCTCACACAGGTGAACGCATCTGTGTGATTCAGGCAGCTCAGCTCTCCAAGGAAGTGTGGCCAGGCCAGTGGAGTGCTTGTTTCAGATAATTCCCTGGGCTATATGGGATTATTGTACTGTTGGTGTGATGTCCCTGACCCTGTCCTTGGTTGGCATTTAGCTCGGGTGCAGTGAGTTGTGTTCCCTGCTGCCTTGTAGGATGCCCTTGGTTCTGCAATAGGTCTTAGAAACCACAGGGGTGGAAACCTGAATGAGCTAAGTAATTCTATTTTCATCCATAAAATTCAAGCAGAAACTTTTTGTCAGGCTTGGTTGCACAAAACAGACTACATCTCCAGAAGCCACACACTGCAGGCATGTGCTTCCAGCAGCGTTTAAACCCCCATCTTGTGTTTATCATTCTAGAATTAGTAGATCAATCATTTAAGATTCCTGCTATTATATTGATTATTGTTTTATATTAGAAGAGCAGCAACATTAAACCTAGGAAAATGCTGATCCCCTCGAGAAGCTGACTCATGAGGTATTTTAGCTTCTATTGTCATGAAAGGATCTATTATTTAACTGTATTCATCCTCAGTTGACCTCTTACACTTGAGATCTTCCTCAGGATAGGAACTTTACATACCAAGTTACCTTTCTCTTTACATGTATGAAAAACATCTCTTTGTATAGTAGCCAAATAGAAATGATTACTTGGGTAGTATTTTATGTATTTCTGAACAAGCCTAGCTCTACAGCATCAAAACATTCTTAATCACATATTTCATGTTTTTCTCTGAACATCCTTCACTACAGATTACATGACTTATTACTTCTAAAACAAAGCTATTCCAGAGTAAAATAGGAATTGAAAATCGTACAGAGATATAGTTCATAGAATCATCGAATGGTTTGAGTTGGAGGAGACCTTAAAGATCATCCAGTTCCAACCCTCCAGTTGTGGGCTGGGACACTTTCTACTAGACCAGGTCGCTTCAAGCCCCAGCCAAACCAGCTTTGAACACTTCCAGGGATGGGGCATCCAAAATTGCCAATAAATAGTTTTATTACAAAATTTTATTATAAAGGGCTCTAAGTTTCTCTTGGTTCAATTGCAAGAGCAGTATGAGATTGTAAGAAATTAATTTAATTTGCTCCATTTTGATTATTCCTGATGTCAAGAACACGGATGATCAACTTTATGGTAAAAAGGCTATTTTTAACCTGCTTGCTCTTCAGTTTCCCCCTTGGCAAAATGGAGTCTTTTGAAGATTTTGCACTTCTCAATAATTCACTTTTGCAAAGTTAAATTGCCTAACAAGTGTAAAATATGCTGAGATGCTACTGCAGAAGATGCCATGCCATGGACAATGCAAAGTGCTATTATGATGCTTTCAGCTGCAGGGAAGATGAATTGGAACAGAAGAGTTGGGCTGATGCATTATCTGCAAACAGAATGTGAGGGAGAAGGACACCTTTAGGGAGTAATTTAATTCTTTCTCTGAAGATTTATACCTGCTGGGGATGCCAGCTGAATATTTGTTCCACCCAACAACGAGTTGTTCAACTTGAAGGTCTGTGTGATGATTTTTAAAACCTTTTCCACATCATTATTACAGATAGAGATAGGACCTCATTAATACTGTAGCAGGATGGGAATAAACATTTGGAATATGCCAGTGTAGGGCAATTCTGCCATTTTTGTGACAAGCATATTACTCTGCTATCATAAATAAAGTTTGTCCCAATAATGTGATGTATTTATGTGTGAAACCAGCTGTCATGTGCCAGAGCAGCAATGGAAGACAACAACCCCAACCAGAAAATGTCCTGACAACGCTGCTCCTTGGCCATTAATGTGTCTGGGAAGGGCTACATTCTTACATTCACTGTTAGGTTTTCACCATCATTCCAATGTTCTGAAACAATTTTCCAAATTATCATAATGGTCTGATGATAACATATTTGAAAAGGATTTCTTTCTCCTGCTATGACACATTTTTCTCCAGTTGTTGGTAACAATGTAAGGTTGAAGACACAAGCCTGGTGTTTCATTAAACACATTTCAGTGTTTAACATAGCATGAAATGCTCTCTGGTGGAATCAGGTGCAGAAAATGCTTCTTCTAATTTACATGAACTCACTAAAAATGTCTGTCTTATTCTTGCAGAGCTTAGTTTTCCTGACTTTCACATAGCAGGAATTTGTGGAACTGAACTTACTACCTGACACTGATGACTGTGGTGGTAATCTCAGGAGAGAAGTAGATACCACTCCCAAATATAAATATTGAATGACAATATCCAGAAAGAACATTTAGAATATGATGTAAAAGTGAAAGACATATTTCTGAATCCACAGATTGAAATATCCTGTATTCAGGATCAAATTCAGGATGGATTTCATATTACTAAATATTTTTCCAATATTTAATTTGTATATATATATTAAATCCCCCTCAAATTCTAAGAAAATTATCAATTACACCAATGACAAAGATACTGGTTAGTAATTTCTGAAAGTCGTGGAAGAACCTAAGTTGTCAAAGTGTATTAAGGAATATTTTATGACTCAGATGCCTCTAGGGTTGACTATGCCACAAGAACTGGCATAGCACTCTTAGTTCCTCTGTAATGGAGTCTCATTTGCTGCCCTTCTGTAATTCTTATTATTTGAATCAAAAGTGATTTTTCATAAGACAATACAATGCAATATCGTAATGGATTAGAATATTGCCTGGATAAGCAAAGCCTTAAATTCAATGGCAATTTAACGCCTGTGCCATTGTTTTCTTTTCATCTGCTCTGATTTTTTTTGAGGCAGACCTCTCCCAGAAAAGTCCATGCATATAAAGAAGTACATAAAACTCACATTTTGCAAAGCCAAGTGTCACGTCCTAATGCTACTCAGAAATCTGAAATTTCTCAAGATGCTCGTTTGTCTTAGGAAGAGTAATATAAAAAGACCTATGGTCATAAATATTTGCTGTGTTGCCACACATGTCACTCGAAGGTGGGGGAGTAATACGAGGCCAGGTGTATGGTCAGGGGTTAGACTGGACTGAGCTAAATGGACACACACCTTGTCCCAGTCTTTTGCCTGAGGATACGACAGCAAAGGAGAGTTCAGAATTCCACTTAAAACTGTCCTTCCTCAGAGCTGAAATCTGATTTAAATCCCACACAGATAGAGATCAAGATACTGCTAATAAGTGATACTGACCTATGATGCATATGGCACCAAAATGATTAAAAACCATAGTTAGACTCGACTGTAGGACTTTTCAGAAAAAATAAAATCAAGTCACTTCATTACATTATGAATGCCAGACCATTCTGCTTCAACTCCAGCCTGTTTGGTGAAGTTGATGTCTTGTATTTCTGTGGTATTTCTGGGGCTTCTCAGTCCTTGTATGATTTACGATCCCATTTTCCCTAATTCCTAACCAGTATTTTCATATTTAACTATCCTTATCCTAAATGCCTCAAGAGATGTGCAGGACTTAATCAGAGCACATGAAATATTTTATTCAAGTGATGAATTCTGTTCTGTTTTTAATGCACACCATTTCAGTGGACCACATCTTTTATGAACCAGACTACTATTTATATGCTTATTTTTGTGGGTTGTGCCAGAGACCATGAATATATTGCATGATGTGTTTTTGAAAGTACAGAACAGATAGAGAAGCCATTGGAGGTGAGACTCACCTCAACATCCTTTAGGTAGGTACGATGCAAATTTCTCTTCTGCTGAAGCAGCTTCTCTTGCAGGCAGCAGAGTGACCCTGCCGCGGGTGTCTGCCCCAGGCCGCCTCGGCAGGAGGAACGGGAGCATCCGCCAGCCCCAGAATTCATGCTGGCTATCAACCACCTCGGAGCCTGCTGGAGAAACGACACAGCTGGGATGGAGAAACCTGCCAGAGGTGCTACCTGTGGCCGGGCAAGTCAGAAACCCCAAATCCCTGCGATGGACAGTGCCAATTGCCCTAAAGTGACTGGGAGAGTCCGGGCTAGAGCAGTCCCTTCCCCAGCTGTAAATCCCCACATTTTTTCACATCAGCCTTGACACTTGGGCTCCGACTGGGCCAAATCCCCCTGGCTCTGCCTCAGTCTCGAGGGTGCCCCGGGATGCCGAGTGTCCCGGCGGGGCTGGGGGCAGCCCGTGCCGCCGGTGCGCCGGGAGGGAGAGCGGGGCTCCCGACGGCAGCC
>VYXF01006330.1:0-22156 GCA_013397295.1 Polioptila caerulea | reverse complement strand
CGGGTCCGTCCGTGCCCGCGGGGTGTCCCCGGGGCCGGGGCAGCGCTGGGATGCGGGACCGGCCCGCGCCCGGCGCCGAGCGCTCGCCGCCGCCGTGAGCGCCGCCGAACGTGCTCCTGGCAGGCGAGGCCAGGGGAGATGCAGTGAGGCGCGGGGCACTTTTCCAACAGCTCCTCCGCCGGGAGAGCCANCCCTGCAGCCCGAGCCGCCGGGCCGCCAGCACAACGCCAGCTGCCCCGCCGGGGCGCGGCCGCCCGCGGACAAGAGGGTCCGGCTCCCCGTCAACCTGCGCAGCGCATCGCCCTGGGCATACAGGTGACTCCGGGCGCCGGGGGAAGGGGGTGCGGCCGCCTCGGGGGGCCCGGCGGGCTGAAGGGAGCCGGGGCGGCGTCCCCGAGCGGGACCGACAGCGCCGGGCTCCGCCGGCTTCGCCGCGCCGTGCCCGGGGCGGCTCGGGAGGCTCGGGGGGGCGGCGGCGGGGACAGCCTGCAGGAAAGGTGCTAAAGCACACGTCGGAGGAGGGACATAAGGTAGTCATGTAAAAACAGCTTGTGTGAGGAGTATGTCTAATGGGCAAGAAGAGAAATTAATGAGGTGGAGCAAGCCGTGAGATGGGGCTCACTCCCACATCCACACCCTCTCGGGAGCACAGACCACCCTCAAAAAGTCACTCGGGCAAATTGTCATATGTGACAATGCAGAGGACCCTCAGTACCACCACCAAAGAAGCACCTCTTGACTCTGCAGCAGCCGCAGAGGGGCTCAGATGCTTTCCCCAAAAGGTGACTGCAGACGCTCCGCTGTTTCTAATGGACATCAGGGAACAGTGTGTGTTCCGTCACCGACCCACAGAGCCCTTTCTTCACCTACCAAACACTCCAAGGACCCGATGTCCCCTGTGCTGTGGGCACGTAGGCAAGGAATGAGAACAGCAATATTCTACACCTGTGTTTTCAGCCCGTGTTTTGCAAACCTCCTTCCCCTCAGGTGGAAACAGGGGCAGACAGGCTATTTTTGGGGGGATAAAAACAACTTAGTAAAGCAAATTTGTTGTGAGGCTGGTTACTACATGAAAAAAGGGTCTGCACTTCTATAGGAAGCTCTGGAAAAGCTTGGATACTACTTATCTAGAATGCTAAACCCAGTGTGTGATCACATTCTCAGAAAACTATGAAGTCTTCTGGTGGTTTGAATAAGACAGTTCTGTTTACAGCTTTTCTGTAAAGGACTGCAGGCAACAGGAAGCCAAAACGTGCAAACTTAAAAGGAACTGACTTTCTTGCTACTTTTTATACATTATCCCTGCTATTTACTTTGATGCAGTTCCTGTGAACTCAGCAAACAGTTATCTCCTTGTTAGGCTCTCCAATAAATATTTATTTTATGGCATGGGTTTTGCTCGCTTTTAGTGTAAGAAGTAATCCTACTGAGAGAAAGATGGTTTTTTTTCCTCAGTAAGCCTTTCATAAGCAAAGTATTTTTAGCAATACGTTTTCTCTAAGAAGACTGAGGATTTTTAAGCTACCTAAGAGGGCACAAAGCAAATACCACGAACGAAACACCTATCATTTGGCTCAGGTATTTTTTTACAGTGGTTTTGCAAAATACTAGTGCTATCAGAAAATTGTTCCTCTGGTTTGAAAACAGTGCCTTCCGTCTTTACACCTCGTTGGACAGGTATTTATTTTCAGTTGGAGCCCTGTATGGGCTTACTTCTTAATGGAGAACCAGCTGTTTTTTGGGGCTTGGCTTACAAAAGTAAACCCATTGTGCTTTTTATCAAAGTGTTTTCAGACAGCCCACTAACCATTCACATACAAGTAACTTGATGACATCTCCAAGCTAGGAATTTTAAAAGATAGCGGGGAAGAACTATTACACCATTAAAAGCAAAATCTAAAATTATATTCAGAGGGAAAAGTGATTCTCTGAGTACTCTGTCTAGCTAACAGATCTCATTTACAGCTTTTTTTGTGACTCCATTTTTACTGTATCATTAGTGTGCAATGAGACAGCAACAGATATCTCAAGATATGTAATTAAGGTGTAAAATATAAGATTGCTAACCTGCATTAGTTATTACCACCTGCTCTCTCATAGATTTGAAGCTAGATGTGAAAATTTGTTTTGTTCTCTGGTCTTCAACTGGGTACCCTGGAAGCCCCTTAATCCCATTAGAGTTACTGCATATCTTTGAAAGGGACACACAGCTCTCCATTAAAGACTGCAAGTAATGTCCCATTATGCTTTGCCAATGGTTAACCAATTTCACTTCTACAATCCCAACAATTTCTTCTCCACGGCTGGAGGGTTAATCTGAAAAACTGCACACAGCTCTCTTCCATATTACAGCACTTTCTTGACAAGCCTACGTGCGTTTAATTCTTTTCCCTCATAAATTACTCCCCTTCACAGATTCATTCTATCTCCTGAACTGCTTTCTGAATCACCAAAGTTGTTCTAATGGTGAATGCTCAGAAATAAATTTGCTGCAGGCAGACCCCTCTTGTATGCCCTGACAGGACACGGCTCCAAGGCTGAATTTGACTGCTTGAAATTTGCCTCAAGATGCCTGTCCCATTCCAGCGTCTCACAGACATCCTGCTCTCTGGCTTCTTTTCTGCACCTAAAGACTTAGAGTGCAATTCATTTCTGCTCTGTGCATAAAGGCTCTTTTTCCTTTTTGACGTGCATTTTAATGCCTGAGATACTTCATGCCATTTCTCTGTCTTCATTGGTGTTGCAGCAGTTCCCATTGTTACCATCTGCAGATTTCATTAACATACTGTTTATATTCCCTATTCCAGGTCATTAATAATAAAGATATTAAGTCTGGCTCTACTTACCTTCCCCTGAATATCTCCCCAGGCACCTGCTCCCAGCTGTTTAACGCTGCTGCTTGTAATTCTTCTGTTCACATGACTGTTCAGTCCAAGTCAACTGGAATTTTTTCATATCAGCATTTATGAGAAAGAATCAAATATATTACTTAGAGAACTGTGTATAATATTGACTCTATTGCATCATCTGTACCCCAAGCCTGTCATTCTGTTTAAATGTGGAAGAATTAGGTTTGACTGGCTCAAAGCTCAGATAATCCTTGTGTGGCTTCTTCACTTGTCTTTGTTTTGTGCTTACTGTTTATTTTCCATTACTTGGTCTTTTAATTTGGTTATAAAAAAATCAAGACTTACATCATTTTTGGCTTGCTGCAACCCAGAGATACAGGAGTTATACATGGATTGCACCACAGATCCATCTGGTCCCCAACCCTGCTGCTAGCAGCAACCAACAGGTGGTATTTAAGGTAAAAGTTAGGGGAAAATTACTAGTTCATGTGTCTGATACTGAAATTCCATCCTGGTGGCCACAGGAGATCAGTATATAACTCAGGGCACAGAGTTTAATCACGCGAATCTCTCTGCTCTGCAGAGCTATAAAGAGACAGCAGAGTTCCCTGAAGTGAGTTGAGCATGCTGGATTTGCTCAGCAGTTCAGGAAGTTGGGCTACAAATTACTCAGCTTTTTAAAAAAATAGAGCCAGCAGCAGAAGTTCTGCCATGAAATCGTCCTTCCATGAAATTCTCAGACTGACTGTGTGCCAGCTTGTGACGTCCATCCAGGGGTTGCTTGTCCTTTTTAGCAGTGTTACATGGACAGTCAATGAAATCCAGAAAGCCTACCTGTACAAGGAGGTTCTGCCATGGGCCACTTGGCTACTGCTGTGGTTCAGAGTTGCTTAACAAGAATTAATGACATGAGTGGACGTGCAGACCCTGCTGACAGCACAGGATGGGCGCTCTTGTTAACATTTACAGAAGCACAATCATGGTGAATCATTATCAGGCAAGCACAGCTCCAGAGATGCACAGAAAAGCTGCTCATGGACAAGAGCCATTATAAAAAGGATTAATTTTAAATGTCTGCCTAGACATTTGTGGGAGTCTGATCCTAAAGCTCAGAGCAAACACTGAAAAATCTGATCCCGCTGAAGTCAGCAGCACTTTAACAGGTAGTGCTGATTTGTTATTCCATTCATGGTGCTGCAGAGCACAGATGACATTCATTAACCAGCTGTATATATCAGCTCTATTTTTATTTTTTTATGTCTTAAGGATATAATAACAATCATAGCTAGTTTGCAAACACATTTCTATGTGAGTTTAGCAGAATTTCTTTCTGTGTATTCAAGAAGTCATTCATGTTTCTGAATTTCCAAATCCTGTGGCTTTTGTTTCTGCCTCTAGGGACTAATCCTCATCTACTAATGGTTAATTCACAAAGATTTATTTAACTTTTATTGTCAGTGTTGCTCTGATGATGCTAGCCAAGTTATCCAGTTCCTCTCTCAATCATTGCCCAGTTTGTTTTTTCTGTTTTTCAAAAATCAGTTTCAGTTTATAAGCATCCTTGGTTTAGTGCTCATCTACATAAAATCTTAATAAAAGTAATACAGGCAAGTCCTTTTTCACTGGTAAAAGCCAAGCTTGTCTGCAGTGTGTTTGAACAAAGTCATACAGGAGGGCTTTCTTTGAACTTATACTCCAGTGATTTTCTAGAAGCTTATCCAAGGCATTTTCCAGGATTTAACATTACCCTGTGGCATGGTGTGCGTGTCCCAAAGATGCAGCCAAGGGAAAGAATACAAGGGGACGCAGAGCTGCCATCCTTTTTAGCTGATCACGTTTGTACAACTCTTCAGAAAATCAGTTAGCACTGGGCTATTTTTGTGCAAGCACTGTGCAACCTAGAGTAGTAATACCTATGTTGCTGCCTGTATATAAAATAAAGTAAGCATAACATGAACAAAAGAACACCTGCTATAGGGAAATAAATGTCTTGGCAAGAGGGAAAAAAGCTGTTAGCTCTTAATCCTCTAAGTATTTCAGAGTGTGAAGGAAGGGGATGATGATCTGCTTATTAGACTTTTGATAACATTCAGCTGTTAGCCCAGTGCTAACTGATTTTCTGAAGAGTTGGCTCCCTGCCCCAGCGCAGCATCTGACCCTGTGGAGTCAGAAGCCTGGAAATTACGAAGTGACAATATTATTAAAAATACTACATATAAAAGTAGCGGTACCAGAGAAGGCAGGTTAAGTCTTTGCAAGAGTTTTACTTCTGACAAGAAAGTTTTCTCTTGAGTTTCCAGGCTTAGTACATAAATGGCAGGAAGTTTGTTTTTCACTGGGAGCTCTCAAAGCACTCGTGGGGTCATAAGGAAAAGCAGCCGAGTCACACTTCATTAGCAGTTCCAGCTCGGCACAGACCTGCTCCTTGTTCCAGCAGATGGGAATAGAGCAGCCCGGCACAGCTCGCTGCTCCTGTCACTTGGGAACCAGGAGTGCTGGCGAGGCAGGCAGCCTTGCACAGTGGTGACCTGAGTTCACAGGACAAGGGCAATCCCCATGACAGTGTCTGGGCTGTCTGGTTTGCTGCAGTGGCCACAGTAAGTGACACAAGGCTGTAGGGGACCCTTGAGTACCAGTGGAAAGTTGCACTCCTCAGGTTCTCCACCACTCTTCCCAGCTCCATCCATCTCTTGGGTGTAGGAAAAGCGTAGCAGGAACTTGAAGCATGCATTTTTACCTGGTTAATTAACCTGATGAAAAATGTTTACCCTCTTCCAGAAGATGTTAAAACATGACCTGCAGTGGTTGGAGTTAAGGAGAGGAACCCAACTACAGCAGCAGAGGCAGTTGTCATTCTCTGCACAGCGTGATTGTGCTCGGCTCATGCAAATGGAAGGAAGCAGGTCCAGCTGCGTTTATTCAGCTAAATGCTGGGTGTTACTGGTGTTTGTTAGTGGCTCTGACCCAAGTAGGTCTGAGAAAGAGTAGGTCTGAGTAGAGAGACACAAATGAGGTTTTATTTATATGGCTTTTCTGAACAGGCTTGAGCTGAAGATGCAGAACCTTGTATATGGCTCCAAATTTTAGTGACATTTGAGTTAAGGTATTAATTTCAGGAGGCATTACTTAGAGGTTTCAGCCTTGAAGTTCTGGTCTGGATGCAAAACCACATTTATATTTTGAACCCATCATTAAGTTTGGATTCTCTCTGATTCCTTCCAGTCCTCACATGATGTATTGACATTGAACTTAGTAATATAAGAGACTTTTTCCCTTGGAAAGTAGAAAACCAGGCCACAACCACACCATCTTTTAAAAAACCCATCCAATTAATACTTGACTTTTTCCATGTGGGATTTTGGAGGAGAAAGGTCGTTGTAGACCAGGATTCCAGTGACAGTGTTCTCCTGTTAAGAGTGAAACCTCTTATGTTTGCTTGCAGAAGCATGTTCATGCTTTCCAGTAACATCATAAACCAGGTGCTAGAGACAATACAGTAAATACCAATAACTTGACACATGGTGTGTTTAGCAATCCTCCACTGAAGTTACTCCCACTTGAGTTTGAAATGGGACTGTATCACAGTAGAAAGGCCTGTGTTCCCCTTTCTTCCCTTCTGCTGGCTACCAGACATTTTATTTCACACTGGTGTGAGATCCTGTAACATGAAGGCATTTCCTGGGGAAAGTAAGCGAGTATAAATGGGACAGAGGAGCATTGCAAAAAACATCTGCAACATCACAGATGTCTGGCTATAAGAGAACTGGTCAGATTTTTTTGTAAGGAAGACAAATTCTTTAAATTTTATTTATATAATACATAATGGTCATTATATATCTATTAAAAAGTCTCTTTTCCTTGATGCCAGGATAATCAAGTTTGTGTTTGGCAAAAGCTGTGATTCCAGATTTGTTCTAACCGGATAAACTGGAGATACTCCTGAAAAGGGCAGCTCCCTTCTGTCCCTGCCTACAGCCGCTTGTTCACTCTGGCCGGTTGGTGCAGGGCTCTGCGGCAAGAAGCAGACAGACCAAACCCCAGCTTTTGATGGAGTTAGCCCTCAGCTGAATGAGCTCCTTGATCAATCCTGTGACCAGAAAAACATCAGTGTCAACCCAGGGGTGGGTGTGAGAGGGGGAGCCAGACTGCCTGTTCTTACAAGGACAGATTCTGTTGACTAGCAGTGACTGCAGTCACAGCTTGATTTACACTTAGGGTTCCGCCTCTTCCAAACCTGAAACCTTTGCCCATCTCAGAGACAGCCTGAAGAGATAAAGGCGAACACTCTGATACCCAAGGAAGTGCTGCCAACCCTGGGAAACACAATCTAGAAATCACTTTAAATCTATTAAGATTTAATATTGCTTAAGATCTATTAAGAGATCCCATGTGGAGGACTGCATCCAGCTCTGGGTCCACAACACAAGAAGGACGTGGGCCTGTTAGAGTGAGTCCAGAGAAGGCCATGAAAAAGCTCAAAGCGATGGAGAACCTCTCCCATAAGGACAAGCTGAGCCTTCCAGTATCTGAAAGGGTCAACATGAGGGCTGGTGACTGACTCTTCACAAGAGCATGGAATGATAGGACAAGGAATAATGGCTTTAAACTGGAAGAAGGCCAGTTTAGATCAGATACTGGGAAGAATTAAGAAGTGAGGGTGANGCTGGAGACTGACTCTTCACAAGGGCATGGAGTGATAGGACAAGGAATAATGGCTTTAAACTGGAAGAGCGCCAGTTTAGATCAGATACTGAGAAGAATTAAGAAGTGAGGGTGATGAGACACTGGCACAGGCTGACCAGAGAACCTGTGGATGCCCCATCCCAGGAAGTTGCAGTTTTTCTCAGTGTGGGCAGGAAAATGTTGCTCCTCTCTGGTTAGAGGAAGATACAGTAGATGTGAATTAAGAAAAAGCAATACAGACTTCTGCTTTCAAGGGGAAGGCACATTTATGCCCCCAAGTATACTAGGGAGAAAAACCTATTGGAGAAATAATAGTACAATTCAATTCTATTTAAATTATTACATTTTAAAACATTAAGTCATGGCTTTAACAATAATAATGTTAACGAGGATTTGTACCAGATTTTGAAGAACTCAAGGCAGATAAAAAGTTTAGAAATGCCTAAGTGTCCTTTTTAATGCTTTGTTTACCCATTTGGTCCAAAATGCAAAATTCATTCTGTTTAAACCCTCGAATCTCACGATTCAGAAAGCCAGACACTTCATACTTCCATGTGTACTGTAGGACCTAATCAGTTCTGTAAGCTGTCCATGTTCTTTTCTTTACATTTTACAAATTAGAAGCCAGACAGTAGCAGCTACAGCTATTTTTCCTGGCAAAGGCAACAAAACCACGATACAATTATTATAATGGTACAATAATTATAGTAATAGATAAGATTATATAATTCCAGATGAATATTCGTGGGTTTAGAGGTACGAATGAATCTTTACTTGCTTCCCTCTAGAATTTCCTACGATCCCACGAGATACCCCAAGTACATTCCCGAAGCCTACTGCCTGTGCAAAGGCTGCCTGATGGGGATCTTTGGCGAGGAGAGCTTGCACTTCCGCAGCACGCCCGTGTTCATGCCCACGGTCATCCTGCGCCGCACGCCCGCCTGCGCCGGCGGCCGCTACGTCTACACCGAGGATTACATCACCATCCCCGTGGGCTGCACCTGCGTCCCGGAGCAGGACAAGGAGGCAGAGAGCGCCAATTCCAGCATAGACAAGCAAGAAGTGAAGCTGCTGGTGGGCCAGAACAAGCCCTCATCGGAATGAAGGATGTATGAAAAGTCATGTTTCAGTACTGGCCTCTCATCATCATCTCACCACCTCAGGAAACTGCACCGCAGCAGCAAACACACTCAGTCGCCCTCTTTTTCTGCTTGCAGTTATTTCAGATATAAGATGGAAAGTTCAGTCACTCAGATGGTTGGAGATGGCAATTCATTCAACTTCTTTAGCTAATGTAAATTTGTTTAGTTCATTATTGCAAATTCCAAAGTAGCCTGTTTTTTACCTTAGAGCAAAACATTTTATCTTTGCTTATTCACAGTAAATTTTAGAAGATGATGCAACTGTAAGATATGGTAGCTATTACTGTAGCAGGCTACTGGTTGTAGATATTTTTAAGGAATCTCTTACATTCTACTTTTAACTACTCATATAAAAATCACATAGCTGCTGTACATGTGACAAATCAGCAGTTAAAAGGATAATTTCTCAGGCTGGGAGAGCCTCCCTTTATACTGCCTAAACTCCAAGCTTTGCCTTTGAGCTGTTACCTCTTTGGCTAATTTATACACTACAGCAAGGAAATCTGTGCTGAGTTGGAGTCATTCATGAAGCAATATTCTATGTGCTTGCTATTTTTAAACTTGCCAGATTGCTAAGGGTACAAAGGTGTTGAGAAAAAACATGCTAGAATACTGTAAAAATGCAGCAGACTTTCTTGATGTGGGCTAAAGCCTAATTACACAGAAAATATAAATTAGAAAATACACTTGGGTCCCAAGAATTCTATATCTGATTTCATCCATCGCTGACTGCTTAACTTCCTTGTGACAAAACTGTTCCATGCAGCTGAAAGGCCAAAACCTTTTTCATTTTAGGAGAGGAGATTCCCCATTAAAAAGTAAGTACCAAGGATCAGCTTCACCTCAGGTGCGCTGCAGGTGAGTAAGCAGGCTAAGTCTCAGCTTTCAGATCTTACAAGAGGTCATTAAGTCCTAGCCAATCCAAACTTGTTAAATCCAACAGATTTTTACAATTACTGTTACTCATTTCTCCTTATGCTACACATAACAGACGATCACCTGCAAAAGCTGCTGATGCTCTGCAGACAGGCAGCCTTCCATCTGTGCAGCCTGCTGCTGATGGAACTTGATGGCAGGCCCTCACCAGAAACCCTGCATTGACAAAAACTTGCATTGCCAGAACAAGAGACTGAAGTTGACTCAGCCTAGTGAATGAGAATCAGGAACAACCAGACATGCCTTGCACAAACATAATTCCTCAGAGCGCCACACTCACCAAAACAGATAAACCTCTGAAAGCACACCAGAGAATCTCTTTTACAGCTGAAGGATCATGACTGCAATATCTTTACAGAATAAACATCATATGCAGCAATGTATCTGCTATTTCATGAATCTCAAAATTTGCCTTAATTCATAGCAGAGAAAGCCCCTACATTACATAAATACTCTCTTTGGAGTGTTGTTGGATGAAGATTGGAAAGACTATGAGCTAATCATGATTAACAAGTTGAAGACAGATCAAAAGTCGTATGACAACTCCATGTCTTGGTGCATAATTATTGACTGTGCTCTCTCTGACTCAGTCTAGCATAACTGTATTTTTACAGTGCAATCTGTGAAACTTCTCACAATGCCGAAAATAATTTTAAGAATTCCAGAAACGAATAAATGAATTAAGATTCCCATCACAATGTCAGATTGAAGTCTGTAGCTGTGTTTTTCTTGCAGGTACTTTTCCTCTACTCTCCTTGTCTTTAGATCTGTGTTTCCACAGACTGTGATGCTTCTATCTCAAGGGGATCCTCAAAGGTGAGTTCAAAGATGGTCATATAATGTTTATACTAGTCAGAGAACTGCTAATTGCCTGGCTGCTGCCAGCAATTATAGGTAGATACCTTTTCCCCAGAGAATGTAAATACTTGCAGCAGTTACAACCTCTTTTCCTTCCACCTGATGTGGGGGAACTTCTCACCCTCTGAGCAGAGGGAAATGGTAATCACAGGGGATTAAAAGGGAGGCTGACCCACAAAACTGGAGAAACACCGCACTAGGTGATGTTTCAGTAGCCTGATGCCTTCCAGTTTCACCATTCCCTTGAGGTTTTTCTCCACATGTACACTTAATGCAGTGTGAAGTTGAACCTTCAGACTCCACAGCACAGAAAGCAAAGTCTTCACCCTAACAGGCAATAAAATGACCCCAAACAACAACAGCAAAATGTCCAACCATGCAGCACTTATCATATAGTAAATACCCAGAGGGGCTACCAGCTAAGTCTGGCCGAACACTGCCCTCCAGCAGAACTCACTGTCTGCCCACACACTTTTGTTATATAAATTTGTCTGCAACAAATTAGTTATCAGAGCACAAGCATATATTTGCATGATGTGGAGAAAAAAAACCACTCCTTTTTTAATTGCAACTCTCTTGTCCTCCAGACATAAATTATGGAGTCATTTTGAGGTTTTCAAGTAACTAGAGCATGTTCAGGGAATTCCTGGGAGGTGCAAGCTAAAATCAGGTAAATGGAACATAATCAGTTTCTCCAATCCAGAAAGGCAGATACTTCAGCTTATAGAAAGCTTCAGAAATTGGATGACTGAAAGTACTCAAGAACTGCAAAACCTCCAAGGATCAACAGAGCGCTTGTGTTGGTGGCCTCCTTCTCATCACACTGCAACAAGTGCAGAAAGCTTCCCATGGTTCAGGCATCTTTATGTTATTTTGTTCAGAAGCCCATATTCCCGTCTTAATCCTCCTTTTCCTCTGTGACTGACTTTTTAGCTGAGCCAACTTACTTCCTGATCCAGCTTTCCAGTTAGGTGTCTTTTAAAAGCTGTCTATGTTTTAGCACAAGCAACTGTTTGATATTTTGTTAGTGAACAACTGTTAGTTAATACTTAACATCAAGAGCTATTAGCCACACATACACTTGCTGGCCTTCAAAACATCCTTCCATATATCCTTTCTCTCCACATTACTCATATGGGAAAGGCTGAGTGATAAATGTAGTTTGCATTTGTTTGGAATTGTGGGTTTTTTTAACAAAGTCATCACATAATGGATTTATATCAGTTTCCCATCAAATGTGGTGTGACATTTTCCAGCTTCCAGCCCTCTGGTTACAGATGCTGCAGCCTTGCCTTTAATTTGCATGGGGGAGGGAGTGTTCATTGGAGTTGCTTCAAGGCTTCACAAACTGTTGACAGAAGGCAGACATGAAATGCCTCACTGAACCAACTCCAGGCCCTATAAATGCAAACAACTCAAAGCTAGAACTATCTGGCAGCTGCAGCTGATTTGAGAAAATTTTTTGTTGTGCCAGGAAAATCTTTTCCTTCAACAGGGTTGTCCCTGGAATACATTAGGAGCCACAAAACACAGAACAATATCCTCGGTAAAGAGATTATTTTCTTGTCTGTAGTATCGCTTAAGGTAGTTTGGAAAATTCCTATCATTCAAGAAGGCTGAGGAAAGCCTGAGATGCTAGTTTGGGTTCACTTGCCAGTCATCACCTGAAGGTGCCAGTCTGAAAAGGCGAAGATCTACAGCTACAGGTAAACATGGAATTAATTGCATGGGGGAACATGAACATGAAAGCAGGAGGAAAAGAGAAAAAGGCTGTGATGTGCTCAGAAAGTATAAACACCCGTTAATCTTGCTGGGACTAGGGAACAGCCATAACTGCCTGGACTAGGGTAGTTAAAGAGGCTGTAGCACGTATGACTGTGCAGTCATAAATGCCTCTGGAAAAGTAGCATGCTGCTGACACTTCACAACAGTCTGTTCCAACAGAAAGTCCATCCATGAGACACTGCTGGTAAAGTCAGTCACTACTTGACACTGATATTTCTATTCACAATCCTGTTACAGAAGAAATGAGGGTTTTGCTGTCACATGCTATTTCTTAAAGTTAGTGGCACAAAACACAAAATCACTATGGAATTTTGTGACTTGTACCCTTCTCAGAAACAGCTACTCCCTTGGAATCAAGTATGACAAAAATAGTTTACCTCCCATCCCTGATGAAGGCTGTAAATGCCACTAGTCAAGCTCTGCTTGGGCAGCTGCCTGCACTCTCCAGGTTTTAAGAGGGAAGCTGGTGGACAACGGGCTGCTCTGTTGAGGGCATCTGCACAGATTTTCATGTACCCTCAGTTCCATAACTATGCATCTTCACAGTGCCCCTTTTCAAAGTGGTCTGACCTACATGTGAGAAGCAGTAGTGATTTTCTTGGAAGTGAACTTCTTGGTACAACTGAATGGCGCACTTTAATCTTTTTGAGAAACATCTCTGATGAAGTTAGCAAAGCTGACTTTTAGCTCTGCTATGGAGAGCCCAATAATACACATTTACCAAAAGGAAGCGAGCAAAGCAGCAAAATAGGTGAGGCTTCAATTTGAACAGCACATTCTAATTTAGAATTAGGATTCTAATTGGTAGGGGAATAGTATCATCCCTTCTGGCAATCATACTTGTCCCACTTGAAGCTTCTATGTAGTTAAAAAAAAAACGTTCCATGAGTTACTTCATTGTGTCCATCTGCTTGGTGTGCAAGACACTGAGGTAATAAAACAGTTTAAAGCACAGATTATCGTCAACAGCTATGCAGTTATCATTCTGGTTTGCTTTATTTTCAAACTGGCCACATAAAAGTGATAGTGTAGCCTCCCAGAAAATATTTTCTGTACAGCTGTATTTCACCTGTGGACAGTCATTTTCAGGGGAATTCTGGCTCAGCAGCAAGGATGGCATCTGGTTTGAAAGGCAAGACTGTATGGGCCCTGGGCTCACAGAGCAGAAAGGAGAGGCCTGTTCTCCCTGCAAGTGCTTCCTCTGCTGCACTTCCCTCGTTTTAACTACACCTGTGACCAGCCTGGCAGAAACCAAGGGGTGTGAAAGAGAACAAAACTGCTGCCATGGAACCCAGGAACACTACATGCAGGGAGGAAGCAGCAGGTATAAAATGTGAGGAGGGAAAAGCCCTAGGAAACAAACAGATCTCTTGGAAAATGGGGAGGAGAGCTACAGCAGCTTGGGTGGGTATTTATGAACCACTGCTGTGTCCAGCTCAAACAGCACCATTCTCTAACCCCTGAGAGAGGATTATAATCCATCTCTATTATTCCTGTTCAGCTGTTTACTCCACCAGATGAGAAAATCTGCATCCAAACAGCAGAAACATGAGTATTATCACTGCCTTATAAAAAGTCTCGTCTCACAAGCTTAATTTGGTTTATTCCCACCACAAAATAAATTTAGTACTTGATTTGATGTGATTAATTTTGTGAAGCATTTCTGTCAACCTTTACACCGTACGATATACAAAGACAAGTGCTTGTGACTTGTAGAGTGTTTTTAGAGATTATGAAAGTGTTGAGTGCCTTGAAATTTATGAACTAACTTCCACCCAAAGCACTTCAGTAGTGTAGTCAAAAGGTTAGTCAAAACCAGCTTTAAAATTCCCAGTTATCAAAAATCTCTACTTATGCAAAGTTTTTCTTTTTTCCAATGTATCATCTGTTTTGACTGAAATATAGTCCAAATCTTGAATACAAAATCTAACATTTTTCTATTTGAAACAGTGGGAGTTCAATCAGTATGTTATTCCTCAGTGGCCTTGTAAGATTCAATGATTTTTAAGATGCTTCTATTCTACTACTCTGCTGCTGTCTGTGGAACAGAAGAAAAACCAGGCAACTGGAAAAAAAAACATAACCATTCTTGTAACTATAAACTTGACATACCTGTAGGTCCACTTTAGTTTGATATTGAAATTATTAAAAAGCAAGCACTATATTTAAATCAGAACCATTATGATTCAAGATTTAAGGGACATGTATGGGTCACATTACTATAGAAGTATCAAGTTCTTTGGCAATGATGATTCTGATGCCTGCAAGGCAAACACCTATGTGTTGTTATAAGTTAAAATCACTTCAGAAAGGTCACTGATGTGCCCTTAAATGGTAAAAGCTACCAGTTAAAATAAAACTCTAACAGAGAAGTTCCCATCATCGAGCACCTGCATTGCTTGGTCTGCATTTACCTAATAGGAAACACAGTAACTGCAAATGCTTACTCATTTAGAAGAGAGAGGCTATCACACAGTGTTGATTCCCGCTATCCCAGAAAACAGAACTTGGAGTCGAATATTTCAGCCCCAAGAAATGTGGCATAACTGCTAAAAAACATTAAGAAGCTTGACTGAAAAAGCTGTAAATTTGTAGATGATCTTAGGAGAATCAGTCCAGTCCAGAAGCATAGTTCACATAACATCGAAATTCATTGGCTAAATTTCTTGAGTGTTTTGGAATAAACTTGCACATCTTCACACCAAGATGCTTTGCTGCCTGTTCCTCCATGACTGCACCTGCAGCAAAAATAATTGGTACTCACTAAGAAAAAACAGTAACAGAATGTTTGAACTTTTTTAACAGCTCCTCCCAAAGGCATACATAGAGAGTCTGGTTTTTTTAAGGAAGGAAGGCTTAAAGCAGCTACACTCTCAGCCTTCCTTAACAACAGAATCTGCCAGGAAACCTAAAATAAATCTAGAAGAATGGAAGACATCCCAAGGAAATGAATGTCCAAGAAATTTCATAAAATTAAGTAGAGAATATCAGTGCCCTTTTTACAGAAAGCAAACTTGAACTCAGTTTTCTTGCTACATTCCAAGGAAGTTAAATGGTAGGGAGCCATGGGAAATGCAAACAGATTACATCTACTCTTTCCCTTACATAAACTATGGTGTGATATTTGCAGCTACACACTGAGAAATCACTGCTTTGAGCAGTAAACTGAAGGACCACCTATCCATTCTAGGGAAAAACTTCTGAGAACCTCTCGTGTGTGACTGCCACGTGCACTTAAACCAAGGAGCAGGCTTGCTGTGTCCACATTATTGTAATTTTTCTTTATTTTGCCTGCTTCGTTGCCTTCCCTCAAATTGGATGTACAGAGGGGTTTTGTCCTTTGCTTTCTGGAAAGGTTTTCTGGATGTCTTCAGATAACAATACAGTTACAACAATACAGTTAAAGAAAAGCCATGACTAGGGCAGACACACATCACTTCTCAAACCAGCAAGTGCATCTTCCTAAAGAAGGACCCACAAGTACAGATATCTAATTATCTAGTTCTGCTTTTGTCACGGCTTTTTAATTCCTCTGGCTGTATTGCAGTGCCTAAGACATAAACATTAACTTGCACCTATGTTTGTCATTCTCAGATTTCAATCACTGCAATTATAGAGTGTCCTGTCTACAAGAAAAATGACATTTCTGGAATTTTGCTGGATGATCTTATAATTCTTCAAAAATTCAGTAAAATTCATAATGCCATGGGAAGAAAGTACTGACTTAACTATTAAAACTCACTTGCCTTCTGTTTAAAACAAAAGTTGAATTCAAGAACTCATTGAAAAAGCTGAGGATACATATTCCTCCTAAAAGTGATGGTAATTCAGCATAATTGAGTTAGTGTTTTTCTCATGTAAGTTTGTCATTAGAAAGAGAGAAAAAGGTACTTAAGGGTCCTAATACTTTTATTAGTAATACCTGTGCAAAGCAGAATCTTTCCTTTTGTTAGATATTTGATGGTCTCTGCAGTCTTTTGAAGACATTCCTCAGACAGATAGGGTGGATCTGCTATTACGATGTCAAAACTGTGTGGCAGGAGATTTTCAGGTAAGTCCAAAGGGTGGTTGTAATCATAGAAGATAAATTCTTCTCCATACACAGCAAACCTTCTGTCATACTCCAGTATACACACGGAAAAATCTTTGCCATCCTGCTCTTTCAGTTTCTGGTACACGCTCGGTGCACTAATGCACGCTATCCTGAAAAAACACACAATAACTTAAAATGGCAACTTTAAAAGGCAAACAACAACAAAATTCTACAGCAGTCCTCAGTGAGGCTTTGGGGAAACATTTCAAACATTAGTCCCAAAAATGTATTCTTCCTCCATTCTAACAATTAATTGCTTTAGTAACAAAGTCTTAAGTATGAAAGTTATTACCTCTTCAACTCCATGCTACATAAAGATCTTAAGCTTAACTACAAAGGCAGTCTTGTTCCAGAAAAGCAAGGAAGTACACTCAAAAACTGAAAAATTACTGTTTATAGAAGTAGGAAGAAAACCAAGTTTTTCCATCTGTTCTATAGAAATATAATATAAAAATTAGGAAAATAATTACAAGTCAATAACATGCTCTGAAGCACTTAGTATTTCTCAAAAAATCATGAAGATTCATAGTAAACTTTTACAGCCTCCAACATTCGATGAAATGATAAACAGGAAGATCAGTATAAATGATCAACTAAATAACATCAAAGCAGTTCTGCAATATCTCAGTTGAACAAAACTGAAGTACAATGAGTAATGAATTAAACTGCATGCTCTTGTCTACATGGCAGAATCAAAATATTTGCAGAAAAGACATGTTAAATCTACAACACAATTATTGGAACCTACCTGCCACCTTTTCCAGCTGCCAGAGCTGCTTCCTTAGCCAGGCACAATGCAGTTTCATCACTGTACCAAAACTGGCTCAGTTGCTGAGAAAGATAATGCACAGTTACAAACAGCACCAAATCTTCTGGCTGTGTGATGCAGTTACATGTGATGAGTTGTAACTGAAGAAAACCACAATCCATAGCAACTTCTCAGTTCACAAACTGTAAAGCTGACTTTTCCCAACAGTCTTGCTGCTTCTGTGATTACATAGTGATAAGCAGCAGGTACCTTACACCCTGTGTTTCCAAAGCATGAACTGCAGTATCAGGAAAACCAAGTAACCCAAACCACTGACAAGGTATTTCAAAACTAATGTGCAGATGCACATTATTTATGTGCATTATATCTTAAATTGAGTTACTTCAGCAGACAAGGAAAAAGGACCTTGAAAACTGACAGTATAGGAAGAAAGAAAAGGGTAAAAAACTAAATCAGAAAGGATCAGAAAAAGGAAGACCAAAAAAATCCAACCCAGAGACAAATCAGAAATCAGCCTGTCACAAATAAAAACAAGCAGCAAAACAGCCATCCACAAAAATAAAGAAATAAAACACAGAAAAAAAATAGATGTGAAAGGAAAGATCCCTTGGTCTTGTTACACGATGTTTGTCTCAGACTCAGGGAAGAGTTTTACTACTACCACATGCCAGGCTGGAGTTAAAATTTCCAGAAGGGACAGATGCTTCTGTTAGCAGCTTTATTCCCTCTCCATTTACTTTCAGTTTGTAGCCCCCATGCACACGTGGAGCAAACAACTAAACCCAGATTTAATACAAAAACAAATCTCCCTACAGTGTTGTCATCCATTAACAGGAATATCTTGAGTGTTCCCCCTCTTTCCTTTCCTTTCATTATACAGCCACAAAAGAAACACAGTCAGGGCTACTCCTCTATCTGTGCTTCATTCACTGAAATTTATAGTTTCTTACCCAGTCCTCTTCTATTGAGCCAATGGAATATTGATTAAACCCTTGGGAGGTCTTCATGCCCTCTCTCTGCTGCTGTTCCAAATAGAATTCCTGGAGGGCAGCCAATGTATGGGATGAAAGCTGGGGAATGTCATCATCATCATCGTCCATTTTCTTAGATGTCAACAAGAAAAAAGAAATTAATTAAATGAATCCTTTTCAATGGTGAATGTTTTTTATAACAGCATAATCTTGTGAGGTAAAACAACTTCCACCAAGAATGCAGCTAACTAGGAAAACCTCCTAACAAATGAAAACTTATTCCCTCTACTTAGGTGCTCTTAAATCTGTGAGAGGCCAATTGGAAACAACAAGTCTCCACAGAGAATTCAGGAAGAGCAGCAACACTGTTCCCTTTCTATACAACATGGATTTGGCTTGTGTTCTTAAAGGGAAGTTGACATTACAGTTCTTGGTTTCCTGTGGATCTGGAAAATCCTATCGAAATTATTCCCTTCCCTCCTAGAAATAATGATAGCCACTGGTCATTCCTTCCCAAGTTCAAAGCCACACAATTTTGACTCCAAATGAAGTAAACCAGCATTCTAGCTCAGCATCACCTGGTTTTAACTTCCACGCCATAAAAAGATTCCTCTAAATCCCACAAATCTACGAGGAAAAAAAAACCCAAAACAGTCAAGAAGCTCCAAAAAGACACGGTATGTGCCGATGGAAAAGCACAGCCATTTTCAGAAAGCTCCTGAAGTGGGTTCTGCCCGGCAGCATCCCGGAGCCCTCCGACCCCAGGCAGCGCAGCAGCCTCTCCCAGGGAACGGTGCCACCTCGTGGAACGGAGGCGCCGGAAAGGGCTCAGCACGTGAAAAGTGCTGGAGGACACTGAGAATGATTCTTCTCTCAAGAAACCCGTTTTCCCTGCATCCAGCCAAAGAGCCAGCACACGGGCAATGCCTTTAACAGAGCCTGGAGACAGGGATCCGCCTGCATTATGCAGAAGTCACCGAGAACGGCCGGCCACCCGAACAGTGAGGGAACATTTTGAGTAATTTCCAGAGGAGCTGCTCATGGTTTTTCTTCTCCTCATTCCCTGCATTACAAGGAGAGCTCCAGAACTGGCAGTCTTCTCCCCTTCCACCCTTCCTTCTCCTCCAGCAGAGCTTTCAAGATGAAGTTTCCTAAAGCAGCTTCTTCCTGCTTGCTGGAAAAATGGTACCTTACCCGGGCACTGTGAGACAGCTCTGCCATTCCTCTGACACAGTACACACCTAAGGAAAGCTCTTTTCTGCAAAACCTGGCTTTCCCAGAGAATCATTTATTGACTTGCTGGCTGCTCAGGGCCAGGCTGGCCAAACAGGGAATTGTTCACAAAGACCCACCTCTGGCATCAGCCTCACGCAAGAGAATTCCGGAGTCAAGCTACCTAGTAAAACCAAAATCATTATTTCCCCCTTAGTTTTGTGTTGAAGAAAACACAAATGCTTTAAGAATATTTACATTTTAAAATGACACATTATTTAAAGTATTTGTTACAGAAATGACTGTATGTCCAGACAGATAACACAGTTTCTAGCCACAACCCTACGACCTATACAACAATTTATTTTTGTTAGGACATTTTTGTTCGGAATTTACAATCACTCCTTAACTCACAACATTTTTTTAATTAACTGAATGATACATACAGTAATCTGGTTTGCTATTACCCCCTAAGCAAGAACACATCAAAAAATTGACACTAAGAAACTGAAACAGGTGCAAAGGTTCAGGTTTTTTAAGTCAAAAGTTGACATTCTTAAATTTTTTGTTCAGTGAGCACATATTGGCATTTGCAAGGACTAAATCCATGCCCATGAAACTAAAGCCTCACAGATAAAGTTGCTGATGAAGAATTTGCCCTTGTTTCAGAAGATAAAAAGGCATACTGCCATAGACATCTTTTATCTATTAGTAATTTTTAGTTGATTTTTTAATAGCCTTCCTTTGGGTTTGTAAATTAAAGCCTTAAGAACCAAGAAGTAATTAACTGTGAGGTTTTGCAAGGAGAGGTAACTCAGAACACATGGTAGAAATATTACATACACCTATTATAAAAGCCTCCAAAATTCTATATATTTTTCTGAATGCATATAGTGACTCAGGTTATTAGCATGAAGACATTCTCATGCTTAAGAACTACATCAGAAAACACTTAAAGTGAGTTTCTGTGTACAAGACTTGTAAATTCCTTCAAGGGAGACAGTTCTACTGTTTGAAATCCCTTCATTATCCCTTCCAGAAAGTTCACTGCTCCCAAGTCCTGAAAGTTCTGCGGGAGGATGGGAAGAAGCACAGAAACCCACAGCGTCTCTGGCACTCAGGGAATCTTTACACTCCTGATTCCCAAGGCCCCTGAGGCTCCAGGGAATCTCTGCTTGCCCCAGGCCCTGGGTCCCTCCACACGCAGACCACGCTCTGTCCTCACACAGACACTCCCTGAAAGCCACACAGGGGGAAATCAGATCTCCAAGAGCAGCTCAAGGACACTTCGTAAGGTTTAGAAAAGTAACACTCATGGTGAAGTCAAAGTTCACCTAAAGGAACACATCAGAAAAGGAGGTAAGCCTCCTCAGATAGAGTGGAACAGGCAGGGCTGTGCTGGTAAAAGCAAAATAAAGTGCAAGTAAAATGGCAAATTTGAACGCTACTGGTCCCTAAAGGGCCAGATCTACCCACAAAACAGCCAAAATGCAGTGATGAATTACACCTTGTGGCCTGCAGTGCAGCAAGTAGGATGAAGGGGGTGGAGGTCCCTGCAGACTCCTGAGTCCCCTCCCCTCTCCATCTCTCTCTTATTAGCTGATGCACTCTTCAGGCAAATGGCATCCCTACAGAGTGAAAGCTCTCCAAAGAAAACAAAAAATAAATTAAGAGAGATAAGAGCAGCACAGGAGACTCCAAGGCCTTGCCACACAAGAATGCTGTATGTATTTAACAACAGTTTCTGGTGGTCATGTAGGAAAAGTCTATTTTTATACAGCCAAATTCTAAAACAGAGGGGAAAAAAATACTCAAAATTAGAAGAAACACTGTGGGAAAATTACCAAGCTTTGGTCCCCAGTACATTTATTTCACCTGTAGTTATGACCATGTGGGGAACAGGTGATAAGAAAACAGTAGGAAAGACTGCTAAAAGGCCATGGAATAGAAATACAACTGGAAAGCCATGCTGTCCATCGCTGGGAAGGAGGAAGAAGAGGACAGATCTTTTACCAAGAATATGAAAAGCACACGTGCAACTTCAGAAAAGATCTTATTCTAAGAGTAACCTTGATCAAAAGACAGAGAGCACGAAATGGAGTTAAATCTAGCTGTCTGCATTTTTTCCAAGCTGCCCAAGTCCGTCTTTGAGACACGCAGCTCATCATCCATGGCGTTTGTAGCACACTCCGAGAAAAGCCGGCCAGTGGTGGGCAGCCGTCATGAAAATCACCTGGAAGGGGCTGCAACCACCTGCCTGGAGGTAGAGGAGTCCTCATCTGATAGACTGGAAAGCTACTAAATGCCTAAAAGCTACTAAACGTGCCCTGAACACCTCAAAACCTGGGATTTCACAATGCATCAAAGTGGCACAGAAAGTTCATCGAACAGAAACTCTCAGAGGACTATCAAATACACAGAGACTGCACTGGATTAGCAAAATAAAGTCAGGAGGCCTGGTGGCTACTTGAAGCAAAAGCAAAATATGGTGCTTGCCAGCTCCTTTTCCGTAAGCACGGAGGGCGCGCCGGCAGGGCTGGCGACACACGGACGGGCCCCGGAGAAGGAAGGCCCTTTCCTGCTGCCCCCTCTCCCGTGTGTCGCTTCGAGGGCACCCTGCGGCCACACAGAACCCCCGGGGGGGCACGGGGTGACCCCGGCCAGCCCGGCCGCCATCGCCCGCCCGCGCCTCGGCCGCCGTCGCCCGCGATCGCCCGCGGGGCACAGCGGGGCCGTGCGGTGACGGGGCGATGACGAGGTGGTAAGAAGGCGGTGAGGGGTCAGTGAGGGGTCGGTAAGGGGTCGGTGAGGTGGCGGTGAGGGGTCAGTGAGGTGGCGGTGAGAGGTCGGTGAGGGGT
>VYXF01006327.1:209520-231888 GCA_013397295.1 Polioptila caerulea | reverse complement strand
CCCTCCCTGCCTCCCTCCCTCTCAAGTTCTCATGGAAGTACTTCTCATTCATGAGTACAAAAGAATGTTACTAGATGGAATTATACCTATTTGAAGGATACTCACACAGGAACATACCTGCTCTGTCTAGAGTATTATGCTGAACTGAACTGAAGCCACTCTTTAGAAAGAAATAAAACAAACTATTTTCAAAGACTGAAAACATGTTAAATCACTTAAAACGTGTAAGGTGTAGGAACTACAGTTACTGGATCACTCAGAAGGAGAAGAGAGACATTTTAGATTTACTTTGCTGAAAAAATTATGCACAAGAGTGCTGAAGGAAGACAATGGTATTGAAAATATTTAAAACTGGCCAAAGGCAAGTACTACTAGGAAGACACTCAGCTAGGAATACAAATTTGCAGATTATTTTCTTAACAGAATCAAAGACAGAACAGATTAATTAATTCTCTAGATTCCTCTGTCAGGGAAAAATAATTCTCTATAGACCTTTTCTGCTTTCCTCAAGAGATTATTCCAACACCTTGTCCATTATTTTCCTTTATTTTTATTCTTAACTACATCTAATTTCTTCTACTTATATTCCCTTTTATCACTCATAACAGTGCCAAGCTCAGAATTTCATTTACAATCTTCAAACATTTCTAGTTTATGTTTATTCCTATAGTTACTACATAACCAACTTCAACCTACAAACCTATGTCTATAGTGTTTTTTCTAGTTTACTCTGTCATAAGCACATGCTGAGCAAAATTTGACATCTACAAAGTGTTCTATTCCCATCTTCAGTTAAAAAGAAGGTTGCAACTTGTGAAAATATGCTGTATAGTTCATGTAAAATGAATTCAGCCTAGAGCTTAGATCTAAGGAACCAGTGCTTCTCTATACTATATGCCCCTTCTCCCTTCCTTGGTCCTGAGAAGTGTACTGTTCAAAGCTATGACAAATAAATTTACATCTGCCTGTGCAAATGTTGAACAAAGTAGTTGTTGTTTTAGGTAGTAAGAACTTAAACCTGAACTCTCATGTAATTCTACTAGCCTTTTGATGAATTCACACTTTGCAATTCCTAAGACACTATGCATGTACATACACACCATTACAAACCTTCCCACACTGACAGTGCCATTCAGTATTCAGGCTTTCAGACCTTAACTTACAGACTCTTTTAATTGGAAGACAAAGCAGTCAGAAACACATTTTTTGCAGAATACAGAGCAGAAAAAGATAAATGCAACAATGGGCTACTCCTAGCATTAACTGCAGTAGATAGTTCACATGTCTTAAGAGTTTTCATTTCAACAGCCTGAAGGTCCAAAAAATACCAGAACAGTTCCTGCCAATGCAGTTTGGCCTCCAGGTCTGTATGGAGGCTCACATACGTACAGAATACCGTAAGCTCGGCAGAGACTTGGTCCTCTCCCACAATGTTCTCTGCTACACAGGAAATCTCCAGTCCACTGTCCATTGATGAAACATTCTTGATGGTGAGAGAGGCAGGATTCTTATTTGTGTCACTCTAAAAATGATCAGAAAAACATGTATGTGTCAACTACAGCATTAAGAACAACGGAGAGGGAGGGAATTATTAACCACAGCTGAATGGCCTTTTTTATTTTCCCTTCCTTTTAGCTGTATCTGTCCACAATTAATCAAAGCCTTATTTTAGTGTCTTATCCTAACAGACAAACACGTACAGAACCAATTCTAACAGTCAGTAGCAGCAGATCAAAAGCTGCAAAGTCCTGCTGCAAACATTGCACTCAGTCATGTTTCTGTCCTGTCACTTTCAGTCTGTGCCTTTCTTTTACCACTTTATCACCTCTATACAAACGTTTTTTCCCCCCTAATCATATACCCTTGCTCATTCATCTCTCCTACTTCATAACTGATTTCTACAGTCTATCTCTCCCTGTTCTCTAGAACTTTTAATTCCTTCCCATGTTCAGTTCAATCCTTGCTTTACTCATCCTTTTCTCTCTTTCCCTTAAATTCATGCTTGACATCTCTTCCATTGCTGCCTTCTGAGCCCTACTGTATCTTGATGTCTTCTTTCTCCTTCTTTAACAAATTTCTCTTGAAAGCTTTCTTTTCTCAAGAACCCTTCCACATGATACTTGTATACCCTTCCACATGTATACCTTCTACTACCTAAGCTATTGCCCAAGTACTGTTCCGTGTGTTTAAGAACAAGCTAATTAAGGTAAGAATGATGATTCTTAAAAATCTTGATTGTCTTATGACTCTTAGAAAGCTCAGTGTATCTACAGCCTTAAAGAACATACTGACTATGCAGCTATGTCACCCTCGTTGAGCAAATATGGCTGAATAACCACACACACACACACACACAAAAGCACTAGCAAAGCTAATTGTTACTTCCATGTTAATAAATCAGGCCCTTCATATGATCTCCAAATAATATTATTTCCATACTTGAATTTTTCATGAAGAGCTAGACTATTTTGTTGAACTGGAAAGGAACCAAAACACACTCCAAAAATAAATAATAATTATGATAATTTTTAAAACTACTTTTGAGGTACTTTTTGTAAGGTAGACTGTCAGTGCTTCAGACAACACAAACAAGTAACCCACTATAACTGTAAAACCACAGCAACTTTAGGTGGCAGTCAACAGGAACATGTGGGAACACTTCTGCATACAGTCCTGTGGAAACAGAATTTTGAACCTTGAGATGACACCCTAACTCCACTTGAGTTCAATGTCCCTTTGATCTCAGTGTGACAGTAGGGAAGGCAAAACCCCTTTGCACATTTTCCTATTTGGCAATTCTCAGAGCTGAGCAGTGGTCAAAGCTGGACTGAAATCAAAGGGGCTGAAACACAGGCTCAGGGCTAAAATCTAGAGCAAGAAAAATCTAAACAACATTAGTCAAACTATCCATCAACACAGAAACTAAGAACATAAAGGTTAGCTTTGCAGAACTAGAGCCTAGTTCTAACCTTTGCTAATATCCCTCTTTTAAAACAGGTGAGAGAAAACAGTGAAAAGAAGCACACAAGATGAAGAAAATGAAGGCAGAAACTGAGATATGGAAGTGGAAGAAAACCAAAATCAACACTCATAGAATAGAATAGTTAGGAATGGCAATAAGGTCTAAAAGGCTCATGCTCCCCTGCTACTTAAAAGACTGCTGTGCTCCTTGGCTGAGGTTGTAGGCAGCCTATGCTATAAACCCCTCTAAAACAGCATGAGGAAGTTATTCCAGGACAGAATACTCATTGAAAACTTGAAGCAAACTGACCACGGCATTTCAAAGCTAGAAGGGTTAAGAACATTAGATGATCTCACTTTTTGAACAGAGTCCCACGCTTGTTTTGGCTCCTAGAATTAAAATTTTTAAATTTTTTTTTAAAAGAGCGCAACTTGGCAGAGGTTCCTCAAACTGTTTTAATTTCTTGTTCTCGATGACAACTGATGCTTTGATGCCTTTGGGGAGTTTTACAGATCAGAAAAAAAATTTAAAATACAACTAGAGCTCTTCAGAGCTCTTAGTTATGAAAACTGGAATGAAAGACAGACTACATAAATTCTATACAAGCCTGATGTAATGAACTTCAGAAAGAAAATATAAAAACTATGAGACCCAAGAGGTCCTGTCTCCTCCCCACTGCAGGAAGACTTTTGGAAGTACGCCTCCCACACCTTGTACAGATCAAGAAGCTTTAGGCAGTGTGCACCATCATGAATATAAGAAATCAAATGCCATAAAATCGCAATAAACATGGGTTTTTCCTGCTGTGAAATAATAACATAATAGTTTATGAGGTCAGTAGCTGCTTATATGCCACTCCTTTTCCAGTATTTCCATCAGAAAGGACTTAAGCAGCACACAATCTACAAAAATAAAAAAATAAAGAGCCCAGAAAATAAACTTTCCTGACCTAGATGATTTCAACGAGGAAAGATATTCATATATTATTAAAAAAATCAAACCAGAGCAAAACCAACCTGACAGTCTTTTAAGTAAAATCTTCAATTTCAAGGCTTTCTGTTGCTGCTAAGTGTGTTGAAGAAAAAATTAAGCAAGCCACAAAATATTTACAACCAAATTCCAGCATACCAAATTATGAAATGAAAATATAAAATTACAGGTGCAAAGTTTTTTTCACAAACAGTATAGATTGGATTTTGTCTCTGTAGGCAGGTATCAGTGATAACAAGAAATTCCTTGTGTTTTAGCATTCCAATTCACATTATTTCCAAAAATTTACATTACTCTCATTTACAAGTGAACATCCAATAGAGTGCAAAGGAGAATCCTGAGGAACAAATGTCTGCCATTACCCAAAAGCAATCCCACAGCCACCCTGGATTGAAAAGACACTGGAAGATAAATGTAATCCCAAAATTAAACTTCTATTTCATCTTTTAACAAAAAGTTAACTAGAGCTGGACATGAAACTTCATTCCATCCTTCAGCAGGTGTCACCTGAACTGTCACGTGTTTGAATATAAACCTTACCTCATGGTTTGAAACAAGGTTAGTTACCACCCAGGACACATTTGGGGGTGGCCCGCCAGTAGTATCACAGTACAACGTGATGCTCTTTCCTTCCACCACGGTGATGTTGTAATTGCTTAAGTTTGCTGAGGGCAAGTCTGTGATAGAAACAACAACACAATAACCCAACATGTTTTTGTATTTGACAGAATGGACGCCATGCAACTCTACGCAAGCAACAAATGCAAGCACTACATAAAATATTCACTGTAGTCAGTACTATTCAGCCTGGCAGTACAAACAGCATCCTTGGAGATAAAAAACTACAATCTTTAGCTGCTATGTATTTTCTGCACCTCCTCTGCTTCACATCCTCAGAAAACACTACTGCATGAGGAAATACATTAATTAGTTGATTATATAGGAATATATGTAAGTTGCACAAACAGAAATTATGTTGAGTTTTTAACCTAAAAATGAAAAAAAAATCCTCTTTCTTTACTCTTTAAAACTAGAAATTAGATCTGTCTCTTTATAAGACCTATAAAGAAACCTCTAGGTTCCACTGACACTGTGGTATTTCCACTCTTCTCCACAACACTAACAGGTAAATCCCATTAGCTCGCAGTATCCCACAGGAGACTGTAGCCCTCTTTCTCATACAGAGACACAGCTCAGAGAGAGCAGGGCAAAACCTAGATCTTGAGCTCAAAGGGAGGAAAACAGAGAACTTAACAGGTTGAACTAGAGAAGGGAAAGGACAGAGGAAAGGGTTAGCAATTGCACAGAGGTTTTCTCAAGGCACTTCAGCTGATTTTTCTATTGTTCTCAGAAAAGCAGAAAAGCAGTGAGAATGTAGCACTCATCAGTAAACAAGACCAGGTTTTACAGGAATTAGGACTCTCCCTTCATGTTACAGAGCTATAAATCACTCTGTGAAACTTTCTGAGGCACCCAAAGCAGTGGGAATTTTCCAGAGAGTAAATTTATGCTGAATGTTTACAAAAACACAAAGAATTATAGAATTACCCTCTCCAAAATAATACTAGAAATATCAGTAGATTTCAGGCACAGACGAACTCACATTTTTTATTTATTTATGTAGCAAATAAATATGCACCATTCTAGAAATAACATGTTTCTTAAAAGATACTAGGCCATCATTTGAAGCTGCTACACTCAGTACAGAGTCTTGGTCTCTTTTATGAGGCATTTCACATCAACTGTTTCAGGCAAGTTTTACTTGCACTTTATCATCTCAAAAAATCAAGCTTATTTGCTGTGCAAGACATTTATGCATGATTTTGCAATGACTTTTATTTTCCTGAAACAACAGCTCTCTTTGGTTGTGTTTTTTAGTTGAGAGTACAGCAGTTTCATCATGGACTTGCTGGTATAGAAGTTTAGCAGAAACATTTTTCTTTATGTAAAAGATCCAAAACAAATAAATAACCATCAAATCACTGTGAACACATTCATATGTTTGCTGGAGGTTCAACAGAAGTTAGATATATTGGAAATCTCCCTTAAATTATTTCAATAAAAAATAACTGAGTGGAAGCAGTACAGGAAAGAAGATGAATAATTTTCCAGACAACACTTTCCTGCCTAATAAGATTTGAAGATCAGCACAAGTATAAAATAAATGCTCAGGCAATTCTCACAGTGTTTTAAGTAGTGTGGTAATATGATTCCCATTATAGGCATCATGGATTTTTTCTATTATGTTCACTTTATAAATCATGTGTTGAAGTTCACTGAGACAGAGCTGGAGAGTTTGTATGCCTTGATGCAGTAATCTGTTAGCAAAGGTAGCCATCTGCTCTAGCCTGCTGTGAATTCAGATCTCACCAGTGTCTGTCAACTAGCTGAGCAGGAAACAAAACTAATCTTAGGGAACATTTGGATATTAATTATGCTAGTTAGGGAACAGGGGAAGAAATAATGAGATAATTTGTTTTATAAAGTTACACTTCTACAAAGCCTCTAAATACTATTCCAGTTATTCTTGCCAGACCTGAACATGCAAAGAGAATAAAGGTCCTCACTCTTCTTAACCCTACCACTTGGGAGGAGGTCTACATGATAGATTAGCATTTCTTTGTGCAAACTGGCACAGTTCCTACTAACACATCACTTCATGTGAAACCTCTCATGCAAGCAAAAAAAAAAAAAAGCAACTTTTGTCTCTTAGTGGTCTCCTTTAAATAGTTGTTAAGTTTTGAGACAACTTCTGCCTGCAATGTGTTTATTTATAGGATAAGCAACTGAAGTTTAATTCCTCTGGTACTGGCTCTGATTCCTATTCAGAACTAGATCTAGTTCTGTTTATTTGCAGAAGTCTGCACATGTCATGTTGTTCTTACATCTCTAATGGAAACAGCTACGTCATGCTGCATCTTGCCAGAAGGCTATAAAATAATAGTGCTTATTATTCTGCATGTTCATAAAGTTACACGAAAAACCAGTTGCATCTAAAAAGGTGCCAATGGAATGGAATGGAATGGAATGGAATGGAATGGAATGGAATGGAATGGAACGGAACGGAATGAGAATTAGAATTAGAGATAGAATAGATTAGAAATCACATTATTGTGCGTGTTTTCTTTTACTCTTTTTCCCAGTCTTAAAATGGGTGGAAAACACAAGAATAGTCTTGGGATTCATTATTTTGGGTAAGAGTGTGCTTCAACTGCAGGCTAATTTTGCTTTTATTTCCAGTGGCACTCAGACTGCTCCACAGCAGAATCCAGACTAGTTGAGATGGGGCTCTATTTGGGAAAGGTAAGACGGTCACATAAGGCCTCATCTAGACATGTGATACATTGCCTTTACCAGCAAAGCAAAGACACTAAGCAGCAAAACCTGTACTGGAAAATGACTATATGTTTAGAAACACGATGGACCTTAACATACACAAATGCTCAGTTTGTGTCCCTGTAGTGTAGTGTGACCATTTATATTGGCCAGTAACGCTTCGACTCTTATAGAACTACAGAGATACCCAACCATGCTGCCTTTACTCCTGAGTTAATTTGGTTGAATACCAAATACCAGTGTTTTAGATAGTTATCACTTTTGTTGACAGGGATGTACATTTTAAAGGCCTTTGTAAACAGCTGTTGATACAAACTATCAGATAGCATACTCAAACACTTTTGTATACTGCCAGCATAGTAAGATTAGACTGTAGCAAAAGGGCCTGTACAAGGTAGACATGACATCATCTTTCCACAAGTTTCATCTTGGTGTCTGTCACACAGATTACCCCATGCCTCAAAGCTCAAAACATAGTCTCTGTTCCAAACTTTGATAGAATTAACTATTATAACTCTGGATATCAGCAATAACCCTGCTAATACCGGTCTGATTTTCCAAGTTTGCTATATTCTTGGCCTTAACCTTCTGCACCAATGTGTAGTACACAGGCTGTACGCAAGAGCCACTCCCTTTTACAAGTTCTGGAATTTCTCCCTGACATTGAAATTTATTGAGCACTCCCCTGTTCCAGTGGAACAGAGTAAAGAGAGTTTCTGAATTATCTTTTTAAGACCACCTTGGTTTTTTTTTTGTTTTTCAATTCATCTTTCTTTTCAATAATCTATTCAAAGCTTTTCAATATCCACAAAAAGGGGAGGATAGAACCTGCTACTGACAACTTTAAACTGTAATGTAGAGAGTAACACAGTTTGAGAGATTAAATCATACACTAAAATCCTTGTTTCCATTATGCACTGGTACATAATAGCTATGTGCTTTCACTGCATACAGAATATATTTTCTCATATTCAGCATGATTACACTTTACTCCCAGGAATAGGCAGCTCTGGATTAGAATAAGCAATCACTTCCCTCACCCCAGCACAACTAGACAGAACCAGAGACAAGCAGGAGGAACTCATTTATGTCAGCTGANGTGGGGGGGGTGGCATTTACCTTCACAGACCATCATTAGTGCAAAAAGATGGCCTGAAGCCATCAGACAGTGAAACTGTCAAGCATCACTGGGGAATGACTCACATCTTCCCTGTGCATAGCATGGAACTTCAGCAACCACAAAACCAACACTTTGGATGTAATTTTCGAAGGTTACTACTACATTTGGTTACACAACTGTCAATGGAAACTAAGAAAATGAATGTGCCTGTATTCCTAGAGGGCTTTCCAAGTCTACATGCTGCTACTTATTACTTCCTACAGAAAACTTAAACTGGCCTTCCTAGAGCCAGACTGTCACTGTATGTCAAAGGAAGGATATGATCTAATAGAGAAATAAAAACTGTAGTCCGTAACTCAACTCTTAGCACCAAGAACTTTAGCCAGTATACTAAAGGAATATTTGAAAGAAGGCGTTCTTAAGCCAGAAGAAGCAAATCCACCATTACACCAAAGATACTGTTTCACCATCTGCAGTTATAAAAATTTTTACAAAATTAACACCAGATTCACTTCTTCTGCTTCAGCTTTCACCTGCTCGGTTCTAGGATTTTTTCATTGGCTCAAGAACTTTCAAAAATATCTCAATATGGTAAATTAGCCATACTAATAGCTAAGAAATTACATGATGAAAAAATTAGTACCTGAGGGAATACTGAAAAATCAATATTGCAGTCATTTATGCCATCCTTTGCACACTAAGCCTCTGATTTCATCGGCCTCTCAACAAACTCACAGTAGTCTACACATGACAGAGTGTCACCAAATGGTTTTCAATGTGGCCTACATCACCTCCTTTTTGCTTGGCATGCTTTTGGAGGTCAATTTGTTGTGTGATGAGAACAAGAAGCTACCACAAAAAAATGACAATTTTTTCTGCATCTGCTTCAACCAGGTAATATTAATCCTCAACCATCTTTTTAATAAATATATCAGACACAGGACAATTAAAATACGGAGGCAGCAACCATCTATCAAACTGAACTAAGGCAGCCTACCAGAACCACTGATTTATAGAACATCCACTGCAATTCTTAGGGCACAGTGATTAAAATCAGTTTACTTTCCTTACATAAGGTTCCAATACATACAACAAATGACATCACTACAGTACAGCCTGGTAACAACCACTACTTGTACTGTCTGGAGCCTGAAAACAGGATGGTTGACAATGCAATTTGTCATGAACTGTCACGTGGATATGCAAATTTCAGAGGTTTTACTGGCTCAAAACTGGTTTTATCAATGTATGGAAAACAGGATATGATTATGCAATGTTCCTTGTATAATTCTAATGAAATTGTGCCTTATTTGAAAAGGCAGTAATGTTTACAAATTCCAGAGGTCTTTTTCTAGGTGCTTTCAAGTGTTAAAAAAAAAAAAACACAACAAAAAAAACAGAGAAACTTTCTAGTAATTCTAGCTATAAAGATAAGAACTGCTGGATGTGATTCACCTCTTGGGTTTCACTTAACAAAAGCCTGCAGTCAACAAGCTCTGAGCCAGATTTCCAGCCTGGCTGCATCTTCAAAGGACCATAAAAAGGATACCCCAAAAATTTACATGCAAAGCATGAATGAAAGAAACACAAGCAATTATTTCCATTTCCTGTTGTATCACAACCACAGAATCAGAATACTCAGTATATAGAAAATTGCAGAAATCTCAGAGAAGTTGTAACAAAATGGCAAGCACAAACATGTTCAATGAAGATTTAAAAAATATGTTAGGCAAATAATATACAGAATTAGCAGAAATACAGAACACTTAAAACAAGTTTTCCTCTTTCATTTATCTTCTGGAGCCTGAAGTTCCCTGTCTCCATTTTTTTTTCAGAAGCTCTAAGATCCCTTTCATCTCCAGTCTCCATTTCATGTACTAACCACCATGCACTACTCTCCATCACTTCACTAGGATTTTGCCACCATGAATAAAAAACTTGAAATTTCCAATGGGCCAAAATGGAAAGTAAAGGTGTTAATCTTAGAGGTATAAGAGGAAAAGATGAAAATGAATTTGGGATTATGACCCATTTCCCCAGATTTCCATACTCTGCCCACTGTGTGTGAATGTAAATTTAAAAAACCCTGGATAAAAGTTTCTTCAAATCTTCAGGAGACTATATAGCCATTGAATAAAGCACTGAATCACCACTGAATTGACATATGCTTGCCCTGTGGCACAGCAAATATTGATGGGTGTTTTCCACAATGGCCAAATGTACCAATAGTACTTTGCACAGGTCTGGCAAAACGTATTTCTGTCAAGAGGTAGAATGAAAGATATGGCAATTCACTGAGCCTCCCAAATATTTTAAAACACTAAATGAAATCTCCCTCCTCTTACAGCATGCATCATTGCCACTTTCAACTGGGAACCTTTACAGAAAACAATTAAACAAGCACAGTTTCTACAGAAGATGATGAGTCTAATTTAAAGTATGCTTTTCAGATCAAATGCACTCTTACTTTTTAAACACTCCATCACTCCATGCTTAACTAAAATTTTCATTAGAAGCAAACTTCTTTACATAGAGCAGCACATGTCACAGCAAAGACCACAAGACTTGCTAACTCATCTTCACAACCACAGCAACAAGCACTGTCTCCACAGAACTGTCATGCCACCCAGGGCTTCAAATGCCTTCTTGAATGCACTGCAGCCAAAAACCACCAAGAGATGTGCACCCGCACAAATCCATTTGGACACTGAGTTGTCATCTGCAGTCAACCTCTTACAGAAGCTCTGAAGGTTGCTGCTGATATTTCAAACCAAACGAAGGGCTTACATCTCCAAGGTTTACATTAGCTCCTTAACTTCTTCCCAGGACCTTTCTTTTAAGACTCCTAGGTGTAGTCTGGATTCTAATAGGAAGATTATTAATAAAATAGGATCTTGCATATTATTACCTGGTCTCCAGTAACCAATATACCAACATAAACACTTTGTCTGCAAGAATTTTGAGATGAAGTGTTTTTATAGAAGCTATCAACCTTATCAACAATTTCCTTGCTAGCAATATCATGAAGTTATTCAACCATGTTTTCTGAATGGCTAAGGAAATTATATTACATCTGGAGAAATTGGTCTAACATGGCGTTTAAGCTTCAGTTGATCCACAATAGCTTTCAAAAGAAAACCAAAGACAGGTAGTGTCATTGGGCTGAATATGTCAGCCATAAGCTTAATAGATGAACTGAGAGTTTAACAGCCTTTGAAGTGTAAATTAACAAGACCCAAACCAGCTTATGGAAACCTCTAACAAATGGCTTCTTATTCACGAAGTGTGTGTATGTAATGCAGTTGCAATTCCTGTATTATTATATGCAGAATTTCATATGTGTCCAGAAAATACTCAAAATAATGCTGACCCGCTTAACATTGCAACATGATAAACATATGATCCTGAAACAGGAACATTTTCAGAGAACATAAAAAAGTAAAATGATGGGTGTCACTTTTGGTACCAAGTATGCCATATGCCATATGCCAAGTGCACTACTGAAGGGATGCCTTGAAGAAAGGATTGCACTTTTTTTAAAGAAAACAGCATTTCCCTTAGACTTCAGAACGGAGTTATCTAGTGATCAGTCTTCCCTTAGACAGAGCAAAGTAAGAATACCACCAAAAAAGAGTCAAAGAGCTGTTCTCAGCAGATCAGTACGCCAACTTACAAAGATGTGTCAAGTCAGGCACAGAGAGTACCTCTGCAAACCTGTACAATGTCATGAGTTCAGAGACACTTTTTTCCCTCAGATAATGCTTTACTTCTTTCTATTTCTAATCTCCTTTGTATTACAAATCTCCTTCACTGACATTAAAGCAGAACTTGAATCAGAATTATCAAACAAAAATTGGCTTTTTTTAAAATATGAGAGATTTACATATGCTATATATGGCTCAACTATCATAATTCACAATCCCTGATTTACGTAGATAGTCATGTCTAAACATTTATCTGCATCATTTTGATTCATAAATAGGCAAATGTTGTGTGTTCAGAAGAAAGTTATATATGTATCTTTGAAAATGAGATTCCTGTTGCCTTTTCAAACTCCATAAATTTTTTGTTATTTCCAGTTAAAGGCCAGAAAATTCTTTTAATTAAGTCTAGAAAATTTTAACTCAACTTGAGAGCAACAGTGAAATCCCATTACTGTCAAAGTCTCACAAAAAATGGAGTTTTTCACATAGCCCATTATCACAGATAAGAATTAAAACTCTTATAGAGAAAATAAGAACAGTTTGCCACCACACATCAGGCACCACATCTAGCTCTTGTGCCAAAATAAACAACATAGGCTAGAAAGTCCGTGAATATTCTGAAACATAAACACTAAGAACATTTAAGGCTTCTTTTAAACTCACTTAATTCTGCCTGTAATAGTCTCCTTCTAATAGTCTTATCGGCTGATAGTGGAAAAAAATGTCAACACCCACTGAATTATGCCTTTGCTTGTGGTTTTAGACTGCATTGTACTGTGATTGTCTAAGATCTAATGCTTTTTTTTTTTTTGGCTCAGTAATACTACAAATCTTTTCTGTAAATTCAAAGAAATAAATGTGTCAATCCTTCAGTTTGCCTTTTTTTCCTTATGACCTGCCTCCAGTCTTGTATTATCACTTACTTATTTACCTCTAGCACAAAAAACAAAATCACTAGAAACAGGCTTAAACGAAGCTAAATGCAGTTCCAGTCAATTTTCAGTCATCTGAGCAATTGCCTATTAAAAATCATGGGTTCCCCCAACATGCAGGAAATGGGCAAGCAGTTACTTTAGCTTGAAATTCTACATTATAACAACTTCTAAAATTTTTTTCAGTCATACACAAGTATCTTAGTACACACTAAGAGCAACACCACAGTACTTTGTGTGCAGGAGAAGAGACAGGCAAAGAATGTGAGCATTCATTAAATCCCACGGCTCTTAAATCAGACAACAGTTCTACTGATTGGCTGCAAATGTAAACAGCCAGCCAGTCTGAACGTACCATAGTGAAATGTAAGGCAAATTAGCACAGGGAACTAATCTGTGACATTGTTCAGTAGATTGTAGCTAGCATACGTGATCAGTGACAAGAAAGAAGACACCTAAAAGAACAGTATATGATAAAAAAGCATCCAAAGCCAGCACAGTAAGCAAAACTGAAAGACAGATTCAGCATCACATCTCCATGTACAAAACTAAATTGGCCAGTTTAGTTTTGTACATCAACATATGCCATCAACCAGACTGAGATGCAAAGCAATACAAAATCTGCACAGGATTGCAGAGACAAGTGCAGAAGCCACGCCTTTTCCCAAAACACCGGAAGATAAAAAGACTTCTTTTAGTATCACTGAAATCAGTGATAATGGCTCAGTAGCTGAATGTCTACCAGAGGGAGCAAGCAACACATCAACAATCAGTCCAAAGGTTGTGGTCCTGCCTCCCTGGCATTTAATGTGTTCCAGGTGATCTGCAGACTGCCAGTCTTTGGAGTGACCTTACCCAAGGCACAGATCATGCCTTGCTTACAAGGTCTTAAGACACTGGTATTAATAGCCACCAGAGCTTAGAAGCATTAATAAGAATCGTGTTTATTCATTTAGTTCTCTTTATTGATTTTCTAGTGCTATTTATCAGATGGAAACAAAAGAAGATGTCCCAGGTGGTGGTGCTGTCCATGCTGTACAGACAACTGGCAAATGCTCTGAAAATGGCAAAACTGAACATCACCATCTCTATATACAAAAGGCTCTGCTACTGTGGTAGATGCAACTTGAAATTATTTGACACAGTAATTACATGTGGTCTTAAAACCTAGAAGAATTTGACAATTTTCATCATATTTACATACATTTCAAATGCAGTTGGAAAAATAATTATTGATTGACACTTTTAATATCGCAGCTGGAGAGGATCTTCTAGATAGTGAGCATACCGGACTTTAAACCTCAAGAAGATAAATCACAAAGTTGATGACATCTAAATGGCAGTCAATCTTTAATCAGCACATTATTGAACACTTCCACCATACAAACAGCAAAGTACCATGCTCAGTTTCTCATCAATTACCTAAAAACCAAAGCACTATGATCAAGAAACCACATTGGTCTCTACCTACTTCCCAGCAAGAGATTTATTTACAGCACACAGCAGAAAGACATCCTATTATCAAAACATTTATCACATACTGTGTACAATAACTCTATGAAGTAGTAACAGCTTAACAAAAAGAAGAGTGCACATTTGCTTAGTTTACAAATTAAAAAAAAAAGAAAGAAAAAACAAATGCAACAAGGAGATCAGACGAAATCATTTCATTAGCCAAGAAAATTAGAAAAGCAGAGAGAATGTTTTGCCAAAAAAATGCAGAAGCCTACATGCCCAAGCATTTCTCTTCACATCAAAGGGAGATAAAAAACATCATGGAGTCCACAGAGAAAAAAAATTCAATCTGTCAGAAGCTGAACTCCTCTTCTGTTTCAGTTCTACATATTAGCCTCTCAAAAGGTTCTGGTAATAATATATACAAGCTTCATCAGTGGTTTTGTTTTGAAACTAAGTCCTGTCTGTCAAAATACAGAAAAATATCTGCAAAGATACTGAAACTAATAGACATGCATTGGATTTTTCATATATCTTCTAAAACACAGCCCATCAATATGGCCATTGCTCTTCACCAGGGATTCTCCATGTCTAGGAAAAGGATGTGTTGCTATCTTTATTAAAAATCTATGTCCTGCATTGGTTCCTATTGAAAAAGTAAACTAAGAGGAAATAGCTACTAAAAGAAAAGAAAAAAAAAAAAAAAAAAAAAAAGGGGGGGGAATTTTGTTGTAAAATTTGGGGATTTNAGATTTAAGGGAAAAAAAAAAAAAAAAAAAGAAAAAGGAGAGGAAATATGATGTAAAAATTGGGGATATTTGGACCCTGAAAACTAACATAAATGATTTGTAGGCATGTGCTGGCATCCACTCAGATCTTTGATACAATGCATGTTTTCCATATGCAAATTACACATACTTCAAATTCCAGTCTAAATGTTGTGTATACTCACCTTCCCTCCTCCTTTTCCTTTTCTAGTTGGAAGTACCACCTTCCCTTGTCATGACAAGTATTTTAGTCAAGATATGCCCACAGGATGCACGCATGTGTACACACATATGCACCTTAACAGCATCCAGGGCCTGTTTTGGCTGCGGATGGTTAAGAAATCAGGAGATAGAACTAATCTCTCACAGGTTTAATTCTGGGTATTTAACATCAAAAGTTTTCAAAGGAAAATCCTAGCAACCTGGTAGTGTCTAGATGCTCCAGCCAAGAATGTTACAAAATGTGCTGGAGTTTCCCTTTCACAATAATTGATCTCAGTCCAACAGCCAACCTCTCTACACCCAGCACATTAATCTATCTTCTAGTCCATCCAGCTGGAGCAGAAGGTTGGGTCCATTTAGCTCAGCTAAGTATTACATCTCCCATTTCAGGTAAATCAGATCCTGGAGCACACAAGACCAACTCTGCAGCTCACAAGACTCCCTGAAGGTGTAGAGGTTTTTTGACTGCACAAAAAACACTTAACACCATTTCTGCCACCACACCTGACCCCAGAAAGAAGCTGGGCACAAGATCAACAGTGAAATGAGGCCACATAACACATTATTGACAATAAATGCTGCACTTGCTGGGCCTGTAGCAGTCCTCACCACGGCTGTTCTTTGGTGGCAGCTGCTATTAGAGGATGTCACATCCTCCACACAGGCAGTGGAGAATAGGACACTCAACAGGCAAAGATGGAAGGAGAAAAGGTGTAATTTCTCCTACTGGTCACATTCACTTGTAGATTTTTCTATCCAAATCAGCCCTCCATGAAGATCCCTTTGCTCCCTTTCCCTCCTTCCTGCCTGCTTCTGGGGATCCCAGTTTCCCACTCTGCTTCCAGAGTCCAGTAGATGTGACAGCATGTTAGAAACATCCCACTTCTGCACCTCATACACAAAGGAGGAGAAATCTCCAGCTAGTTAGTGAAACCTCTCCCCAGCTGTTCCAGGACAATACGTAGGCAGCAAAACTGTATATAAAAAAGGCAAGGAGATTACCTTATTGTTACATAATTTTTCCAGTTTTTTTCTAGATCCATATACCTGAAAACAATATGATACAATATGCCACAGACATATGCTTGATATAACTCTTTTGTATAGCCTTTAAAGTGAACTCAGTAGAGTTTTATTTGCATGAAGAACAGAGCTGTTGCGAATTTGTCTCAAGTAGAATATAGTTCTGAATTTTCTTCTAATGGTCTTAATACTAGTATTTTTGAAGGAAAATAAAGACTCCATTAACTACAAACACCAGAAAAAAATATTCAAGTAGGTAAAATTGAACTACGAACATCTATTGAGCTTGCAAACACTAATATTTAGTTCAACAAAGGCACACGTGTTCTGTATAATACTTGTGTGCTATCTATAATCAGTATTCTGTTTCCCTGCACTTGCATAACGGTACATTTTTACAGGATCAAGAGAAAAACAGACAGGTTGAACTGGTGAAGGGCCTTGAAGGGAAGCCAGATGGGTGTGGCTGAGGTCACTTGGCCTAGAAGAGAATGAAAGGAGACCTTAATGGGGTCTTCAACTTCCTCAGGAGGGGAAGAGAAGGGGCAGGCACGTATCTCTTCACATTTGTAACCAATGACAAGACTCAAGGAAATGGTATGAAGATGAGTAGGGGGATATCAGGATACTGGGAGTGTGGTTGGGCAATTGAACAGGCTCCCCATGGATCTGGTCCCAGCACCAATGCTGTCTGAGTTCAGAAGGCATTTGGACAAATGCTCTTGGGCACATGGTGTTACTCTTGGGCTGTCTTGTGCAGTGCCAGGGGTTGGATTCCATGATCCTGATGGGTCCCTTACAACTCAGGATATTTATTCTGTGATTCTATGATTCTATGAAGTTCTCAAAACCATTCCATGTGGGGCAAAAGACAAGAAGAGTGGTTAATAACTAAACTAGAGACTTTTCCTTTAGAGCATTGCTGTCATCCTGAGAAGTACTTTGTAAAAAAGCAGGTTTGTTTTTCCCTGGTTCACAATAATTTAGCAGTAGTTTTATGTTAAAAGAATATTACCGCAGTTCGGGACCTTCATATCCAGCAAGGCTGTCCTCTTATTGTTGTCATCTATGCAATACAAGTCCTGAGTTTCTGTGTAAAACTTAGTCGCTTGAAATTTCTTGATCCACATGATTTCACAGGAACACTTGAATGGATTGTCCACCAATATCCTACAGGAAAAACCAGCAATTTATTTAGAAGGCGAAATGTGGCATGCACATAGAAAAAAAAAAATGAGGGGCAGGGGGGCTCCAAGCATTCAGGTGGGTGAAAATACAAGTTAGTTGGGAAGGTTAAGGAAGGCAGGTTCAAGCCTTTCACTAAGAAGCATAACATATGCACCCTTGGTAAGCTCAGTGCAAATCTGCCAAGTTGGTAACAGTTCCCATGTAGGGAATTAAGTGCTGCATGCACAAGGACCCAGAATTTCATACACAGGAGAGATCACACAGGGGATTTGGCTACTATTTCCAATTCATCAGTGTAAATCAGGAGCCCATAAAGAGTGGCCGCTCAAGAAGCTCCATTTTATTTCATAAATCAGGAAGAGATTAGAATTCATCTCTTCTACACCTGAGCCACCACTCATTTACCTCNGATAAACTCCTTATAAAGTCAAACAGTTTTGTATTATACATACACTCTAACAAACTTTAATCACAAGAAAGGATTTTGCCCAATCTTTAAAATTCATCTGCTACAACACTCTACAAAAACCTCACAGTAAAACTGTTGGCAATGTCATGATGAAATGCTAAATGAAAAAATGGCCCTGAAATAGAAGTTGATATGGTATCCTGCATGGAACTTAAACCACAAGTTAGCAAACTTAACAAATTCTAGTTTCAAAATTTAATAAAACTATACAACAGAGTAATGCAATTATATGTATGTTAAATATGAACAGAAAAATGCCTACATTAACAGTGACCAGTATTATTTTTCCTTCTACTGGCATACATGAGATCCAATAAAGTGGGTGAGCAAGTGTCTGTTTAAAGCATTTCACTACCAGGAGAACAACCATTCTTAAAGTTTCACATTTTTTGATGTACAGAAGCTCATGTTTCTTTCAGAATCTATGCTCATAAATGCCTCCTGAAGCATGAAGTGTGCAAATCATGAAAAAAATAATCTTATTAGAGATATAATCTGTTCCCTCAAAAGCCATCTCAAGTTCTTTGAGGAGAAACAACTGCAGGAATCATCAAAAGCGCCTGAAGGAGCAATTTGTGTTCACGGAAGTCATCTGCTGGACTTTAACACGCAGCATGAACAAAAATTGCATGCACAAGACACACATGATGATTCCCTGGGTCAAAGCCTCTGACATGCATTTTCAAAACAGTGACATTTACTTCCATCTTCTGTTTCATCCTGTGGCTTCCTGGTAAAGAGAAAATTCTCTTGACCAATGTCTGAGGAGTCTTCTAGTGTTTTATTTTGTGCTAAACCCATCTAGGGCATTAGGCACATCATTGGCAGGATGCTGGACACATAATGACCCTCTACAGACACCTATGTGAAAGAAAAATTCTGACCTACAGACAGCAAATCCCAAATCTTTATCTTGTTTGCTCTAATTTCCAGCTGCAGTTCATTTGTTCTAGAAGAAATCTTCCAAGGTGGCATCTCCTTCTCCGTAATACTTGGTGACTATCCTTTACTACACCTTATTCTATACTTCTCATCTCTTAATATTTTGATTTGCAGGAGTACTAACAGGACAAACACACTTCTTTGTCAGATTTAGGGAAGTTCTTCAGAAGCTGTTTATGGCAACATTCATATCTCAGATTCACCTACCAACACTCTTCCTTCTCTCCTGTTTCTGATCTTCCAGCTATGTATTAAACACTTACCAGCAGAATTGTTCAACTATACTGATTTTAGCACTTTGTCCTCCTTTTAGGCTCTGCTTTTATCCCTTCACTTTCTTTCCCTCATTTCCCCCATGTCTGCTTATCTCACTTCACCACAACCTCTGTTTGAATAACTTCAGTTTGCCCAGTCCTACACTCCCTTTCCCAGGCCCACAATTTTGTACCCACTTTTTCTCTCAACTTGTACATCATCACGCATTGCCTCCACACCTCAAATACTACTCTCCCTAACCTTCACACTATCCATTTTTCCCATATCTGGCTCACTCCCACTACCTTTGCTCTGCTTCTTCATGTAGAAGCAAAAGAACAAAAGCATGGAGCAATGGGAGGGCTTTGCAACTAGCTAGTCTCCTCATTAGAGAGCTCAGCAACTGTCAAGTTATTAAAGAATATTCCAGTGAGCAGTGTTCCCTGGGCCATAAAGAAAATAATTATACCAACTTAATTATCAACAAAATATACCTAAGGGGCATAACCTCTTTTTGTGCCACGGAGATTTGCTCATTTCACTTATCACATGCTGAAGTTCACCAGAAGAGGCCCAGGATTGCATGTAAGGTGCTTCATATTTAGACTATAATTTTGAACAAATTCTGACTGCTCTGAGATCCATGAGAGCAACCTCCCTCTCCTTTGCAGCCCCAGCCCTCCCAGAATTCCTGAAGGCTCTCTGCGTATTAGCAGAGAATGCACAGGATGACCAAAATTTTGGAACATATATCAAGAAGAAATTATGGTAGATGTAACAGAGAATAAAAATGTTATCACAGAAAAAAATAATAAAGAAATGTTTACCCGTGCTTTCATTGCTAAAAAATTATATAAAGCACAGTGCAACTCAAGAATTTGAGAAAATAAAAATACTCCTAAATAGCCAGCCACAAGCATATAAGCTATGTAGCCTCTATAAGAATATGAGATACAATCTTTGTATGAATATCCACAAAAGACTGTATTTTCACTAGTTCAAACATTTAAATAAACACCAGTAGTTTTGTGTGAAGTAATCTCACAATAAAATATATTAAAGCTGAAGAAGAGGCTATTTTGACCTCTACATTGCTTTAAATTATATACCCAACCTTCTTGAAGCACTGAAATTAAAAATTTCTCTGCATTTAAGTGTTCAGAATTGATGTTTTCTTTGGACCAGAACTGCACTTCTAATTCCTGATGGACCTCTACCTTCTAGAGAACAAACTTCAAAGTGTTATTCTTCCATTCCAGCCAAAAATAAACTTGTATTTTAAGAAATGACAACTTACAGATCAGTCAAACCCAGATGGCGAAAAGGCTTCTTGGACAAACTTGAGAGCTTGTTTCTGGATAAATTGCTATGGCAAAAGAGAAAGATTGCATTAATTAGAATTGCATCTTCTCACACTAAAAATACAGTTTGTGCCTCTTGAAAAAGCAATTAAGGATTAGAACCAGCTCTAAAAGTCTTTTAACTTCAGTTGTAAAAGGGTAGCGCTCAGTCTTACTTTATGGTTTGAAGGGCTTCAAGGGCTTGAATCCTGTCAGCATCTAATGTCAAATACATTCAAAATCAAACTCAACAGGGATCAATATTCTCACTTTTAGCACTTTGTCAATTGCAGAAAAGCAGCAGATTTAACTGTGTTTCAAAAGTATTTTGTAAAGTCCAGGTGTTAATTATATGCTCAATTTATTCATGTTAAATGGGTGTATCCCTTTCTTTGATGCTGCACCAAACTCTGTACTCATACAAGCTCTCCTCACATGCTAGCACATATCCACATCAGAGCTTTTTGGTTGTTCTTTTCAAATTGCATGTGCAATATGCACCCACATGGAAGATCAAAAGGAAAACTGTAAAATGCCTGTATTGGGCTATTTTATGTCAATTAAGCATTTACGGTTTCCAGCGGCAATTAAGTGAAAGGTCTTTTCCCATTATGCAGAGCAAAGAAATGTTGATCTGAACCAGAAATACTCCTCCCCTCATAGGCTTACAAAACTGCTTTCTCCACCCCAAAGCAAAACAATGCTGTTTTTGCAGCGTCTGATCAGTCTATGAATTAAGGATAGTGAGAACGGTAAACTGTTTAACTGCCAGCAGTAAAGTGAAAATCAGTGTTATGAGCCAAAATACCGTGAGTTTTATGTGGTATATATAGGTATAAAGGTGCCATAGGAGCCCCACACTTAGCATTGCATTGCATCTAAAACCAGGGATTAAATATATATATATATATTTATTTTTTTTTTAATCTGGCTAAAGAACACAGTGTTTACTTCCCAACCTTCAGTCGTTGATCTTTGAGTAGAAGATAATTTTCACAGAAATTACAAGTTGGATATTCTACAAATGTTTAGAATAGAATCAAAGAGATTATACTTATATTTCATCATGGATCACTTCTGGCAAAGAAGAGTCTGAATTTTACAAACTGACTGGTCCTTACACGTGAAAGCAAGACACAGGAGCTAGTATTTCATTAGTTAGGTGAACTGCACTGCCCCATGGCAGATGCTAGAGGAAATGTCTCATAGACCCTGATCGGATAAATAAACATTAAGGCACAATTTGCATATAGAACAGAAGTTATGTTTAAGCAAAATCCGTCACTATGCCTTATCTCCTAGTATGCACATGCTCTGTGTTGGGAGGCTGAATAAAAGAAGCTGGATCCTCATACTGACTTGGGCTTTTGCCTCCAACAGGGAGCCACATCAAACCCCATCCCTCCATGGGAAACTCTTCACCCACCACACAGCAGAATCGCTCCTGTTCCCACACTGACAAGCAGCACATATAGAGGCCCCTATATAGAGGCCCCATATAGAGGTACTGCCAGACAAGGCATGCCCTGTCTCTCTTACCTGCAGATCAAATAAATCCCACCTTTCCCAAAAGACAACCAGATATACAGTGGGCTTTACCTGCAGATGACTGTTATAAACTTACCACCTTAAGCAATACTTTGATAGTAAATTTAATTTTATA
>VYXF01006327.1:192766-209439 GCA_013397295.1 Polioptila caerulea | reverse complement strand
CACTTTTTATTGACTACAGAGATGCCTACTGCAGTATCATTAATTCATGTTAAGTGAAAAAAATTACTGCCAGTTTTATTTTGAAGTATTTAACGATCCCACTTCCACTTTTCATGGAAAGAGAATATGAATTAATTCCTCAATTCAACTATGCATAAAAAGACCATGGCAACAGCCCAAACAAAATACATCTGAGGTTCTAAAGGGAATTTTTTCTTATAGAAAAAAAAAAAGTCAAGAGTACAGACCCTGGCCTTGAAGCTAAACTTAGGGAGGGGATCCAGATTCAGTCAAAAGCATGTCTGTATTTGAAAATACAAGCTATTAATGACATGAAAATATCAAGCTCACTTTAAACTTGATAGCCCTAATACAGCTAAAAGCAAACCCGTAGCAACATGAGAACAAAACCAGACTGAGAAACTGCATAAAGACTTACAGAGCTAGCAACATGGGCAGAGTTCTATCACCTATAGAGCTGAAAAGGGCAGACAAGAAAGAAGAGGATGGAACAGATCTAAGGAGAACTGGGGGAAAAAGGTGAAGACATGGCCATTTTGCTACACTCAGTCTCCCTCCACAGGCAAGAGCATGCTCTGCCTATGGCTGGAACCAGCCCTGAGTGCAAACAAGGGGAAATCTGCAGCAAGGCTATCTCAAATGGTTTCCTTTGGCTAGCTTTTGTAAACCTGAACAGCACAGAGATACAAAAACATCTTAATACCTGGAGCTGTATATATACACTACACTCACAATCTATGATTCACGATGCACTTAGATGCAGGCTGGCACATAACAACAACAATTTTTAAAAGATTTTGTAAATAGGCACTTAACTGTGAAATGTTTTCACATTTAAAGGCACTGACAATATACTATGTATGCATATTTCACAGGTCCATTAAATTACTGTTAGCAGAAGATGAGCTTATAAACTACAGCACTACTAAAATGAGACTGTTAGCTAAATTGAGTCTACGGACAGTGAAAACAGCAGAATTAGATAAGCAAGGCTATTAATTACACTTTAATTGAATCTGTTAGGACATTTATTTTCCTGTTGTTTATGTTATCACTCAAATTTTCTCATGACAGACAATTTTAGAAAGATACCTGGGCTACATAGGTTAACCAAGAAAACAAGGACATGACAAAAAAGAGCTTGAGAAAAAGTGTGCTAAGAAGTTTCTTTTAAACTAATACTATTGTATGATTCATAAAACAAATTCTACTTTTATATAATATAGCTCCTCAACTACATCAAAAGATTTTTCATAGAACAAAAAACAAAGCTGTAATAGTAGCAAAATTAATATTTATACAGTTACATCAATCTTCAGAAAAATGCTTTTTGTTTTCTTTATGGGATAGTAAAAAATTTGTTTCCAAATAAAATGTAAGACTTCTCAAAGACCTGTACTCATAGATTACCCTTGCAAAATGAAATTCCTTTAGCTTTTAATAGTTTTCACTGTCCCAACCACAACAGGAGTTATACTTCCTTCATAGGCAGTCAACAGGATTTTTATTGCTGATGACAACAAGCCATGATTTACTGGGGCTTTCAGAAACATTTTCGTGTGCACAATGTCTTGCCAAAGAAAATAAATAAATGCATTTTGCAGGGATAACAGATTAGCCTTGGTAAAAAATGCCTCCATACTTACTACTTTGTCCTGTGTATCTACAGCAGCTGGTGCCACTTAATACTTTCCATCTTATCTGGGCTTATCCTGTGTCTGCCAACATTACTAAATCCCCACCAAAAGAAAACACAGTATGAGACTAGATAATCTCCTGGTTCACAATGTAAGTATTCTGAATTCATCTATATCTATATCAACTGAGCAGATGTCAAGTCAGTCTAATTTGTTTAAAACAAGGAGATTCATGAGTTACAGCTCTACCAAAGTCTGCTTACCAGCAGATACCTATACCCAGTTTGGCTGCATGCTCAAATGAAGCTCCTCCTATGGCTGGAACACTTTAAAGGCAACTTATCCAAGTGGATTCTGTAAAGCCTAGCAGCTCGCATATGTACAGTGATACTTCTCCCTTAAGTAGTAACTTTGGTGGGTCTCTCTGTTCTGTTCAATGGTCAGTTTTCTGAAAACTTTTTTATCTGTGTAAGTTTTTGTTAGAAGCAAACACTGGAGACAGACACATTTTGTCACTGCATGAAACCCATTTCCCTTTCGCAACAGACAAAAAAGCCTCTGAAGAAGATCATACCAGTTGTCACACTTCCTGTGGTCTCTACCTGCCCAGACAGCTGGGAAAGTCTTCCAAAATGTTATTTATCTTACTCCAAACTAAACTCATTATTTCTCACACTGGACTCATGGTCATGGAGAGAACTGATTGCTTTCCTCATCATACTCACTCTTCTTTTAAAGGTAAGATGAACACAGAAGCACAGAATCATAGAATAGTTTGGGTTGGAAGGGACCTTTAAAGGTCATCTAGTTCCAACATTCCAACATCTTCAACTACACCATCTTGCTCAGAGCCTCATCCAATCTAACCCTGAATGCATTCACCATGTCTCTGGGCAACCTGCAGCAGTGTTTCATCATCCTTACTGTAAAAAACTTCTTCCTTATATCTAATCTTAATCAACCTCTTTGATTTTCAAATCATTATTCGTCCAATTCAATAATGTATGTTCCTTTTCAATCTTCTGTTTACTGCACTGAACATACTCAGGCTCTGAGACTCCTCATATTATTTACTTTACAAGCTCCATATGGGTCCACTGCTCTTCTCTGTAGCACCTTTCAAGATGAGTAGATTCAGTGTCCTAATCTCTATATAGTATTCCAAGAGTGTCCCTCACAGCAGCTAATGCAATGGGGAAAAGATGTAAAAATGTAATACAATATTCCTTTTGATCCCAGACTTGAATTTGTTTCGTTCTGCCTCATCGCACAGAGAGATAATCTCACTTCTCTCCCAGCAGAGTCACTAAATCTTTCTCTGAAATATGCCCTTCAGACAGCATGTTCTTATAGCATATTTCCACAACCAGTGCACATGCATTTGGCTTTATGGAGTTTCATAGTTTACAGCCATAATTCATTGAGCAACTGGGATGCAGGCAAACACCTGAATTTACTCTGGAACATACTTTCCTTATATTACCAACTGATTATAGTAAAAGCTCTTTATTAATGACTACATGAAGTAATATAAATTTCACAGGCTCACAAGATCTGGTTGACACTCCTCTGTTGACTGTTTCATAACAAGGAGAGCAATTACTACCTAGGCAGAAACAGACATTCATGTCCACTTCTTTACACAAATTAATTGCTGTTCTTTGGAAAACACAGGTCAGAAAGTGATTCCATCTCATGAGCGAAGCAATCAAATCAAACAGAACCCTGTGTACTGTTCAGCAGTTCTTTCTTTTTACAAGGAAGTATCTTACAAAGCCAGGACTTGGCATTATGTCTTCCCAATCTCACTAGGATAAAAACAAAGGGTTCAGTTAAATGCTAATATATGTTAGTGTTCATCTATTGAAGATTTGGCTAATTGGACTATTTGGCTAAAATAGGGTACTTGTGAGGAACTGAGCCACTCACATGATCTCAGTGTTTTATTGGATTAGATCCACAGTTTCCCATGTAAGTAGCAAAATGTCTGTCCCACTAGAAGGCACAAAGGTTTTAGAAAGAGAACTTTGATCAATTCAGCCTTTGCTGAATCTAAGCATAACAAATCTAGGAAAACACAGTCAAAAAGCTGCACAGGTACAAATTCTGCTTCCTGTAGGTCATGAACTATAAATCACATTTGGCTGTGAAAGCAACATCATTCCTATATTCTGCTCTGGGTGCGTTAGTTTTGATCTTGAGTGAGCTTTCAAAGTGAATGACCCCCTAGGACTTCAGTTCACAGTTGTATCACAGTCTCTGGGCACATATACTGATCAAACTATATTAGATGTGCTCCATGTGTGCATCTCCGCTGCTAAAACATGTTCAGCTCATTGAATCAGACTAGAGCTAGTCAAAACCATGTCACTGAGTGTGATGCACAGTGCGGACATCATACCCTCAAGAGACACACTCCTTGTGCTACATTACTTAGCGCAGAAGACACAGCCAAAGTATAGTGTTAAGAGACAGAATAACGAACTACACGGTCTTCTCACACATTATGTTTTTATGATCTGCCAGTTCCCTACCATATATATCTTATTTAAGGGTACTTAATGATAGAAGACCATTCTAAGTCTGTCTTGATAAAATATTTTTTAATTAGGCAAATGGTAAGAAACAGAAATAAATTAACAATAAATAAATTAACATGAGTTGGGCAGTTTTGACTTAGAATGCAGACACTATTCTTACTCACATGTATTGTAGGTTCACATTTTTCACAAATGCATGACGGGACACAAATCTTAGGCCTGAATCCACCACAGTCCTAGGAAAATAAATAAAACTGTTAGAATGTTTCATTTGAAATATAATGGAAAGTGTAATGATAATAATTATTAAAATAGGAATTCAGATGAAATCTCTTCAAGGCTCAGCTGCAAGATTTAAAACTTTCCTCAGTAACACACAAAGTTAGGCATACAGTTTGACAATGCTTCTATCAAAGAAATACAGAAAAAATAGCTGTATAAAATGTGTCCTATACTCACAGATTTTTAAGTCCGACATAAAATCCAACCTCATTGTCATTGATACTTTCCAAATTTGGCTGGTTTGCGATGTAACTGTTGAAAAAGCAAAACAGAAGGAAGTATGTAAGTGGATTTTTCCATGACTTTGACTGTTCAGAAATCATACACTGATGTATGGAAGTCAGTTATGATTGCTGACCTACTGCAATTAGTTCTAAGTTCTAATTAGACCAGCTGCAAAGCAAAAGTGTTCCTTAAAATCTTCCTCATTATTTAAATGGTACTTTTTGGAACAGGGGAGCAGCTCATTTTTACACAAGGGAACTGAAGAAAGCAAGTCAACCTGAAGGCCAGATAAAGCTGCTAATGTCACCATGCTCCAAGACAAATGTAAGGACCTCATGGATTTAACAACAACAAAGGGGACAAGTTTAAAGCTAGTACTGGAGTTACCCCCAATTACAATGAGAGACAATCATACTTCCCTAGTTTTTTCCTTCATGTTGTGAACTTAATCACTTCTTACATTTATTTTTTCCCTGACACAAAGTAATATCCATTCTTTTTACAAGGTGTGGCAATGGGAAAAGTGAGAAAACAGAGGGTGTACTTCATGATGCTATACACACAAGCAGAAAATAAGAGAAAAGAAACTGCTGTATCAGACTAAAGTACTGAGTCTACTCACATATCCTTAATATCTGCTTAAAAGGATGTGGGCATGCAAGCCAGTCCTTTGCATTATGACTGCGTGAGACCTACGAATACCCAGTGACATCCCACAGACTGGAAATTAGAATGTTCACAGCAAATATATCTTTACTTCTTCTACAGGCACAAAATGCTTCACACTGCAAATCATACAGAAATCAGTGGAAACTCCCATTTTTCTGACATTATGGGCAGAAAAGTATGCCTGATTTAAGGGATGCCTGGCTAAAGAGTCCACACATTTCAAAGTATAAGCTTAGTCTAGAAAAACTTAGATTGATGTGTGTTTTCACAAGAATCACAAACTAACAAAAGATAAAGGTTCTCCTAAAATGAATGAGTCTTTCCTTGTTAGAAGAAAACTTTTCTTCATTCTCAGCATTTCCTAGAATTTATTTAAAGGGAATTCTGGTGAAGTAGTAAGAAGGAGTATTGCTCTTCCAAAGGCAATCCATGCACCTGAGCTTGTTGTGTTAAGAGAAATTCACTGTGTTTCTAAATCCCAACAGAAGCTGAGAATCCCATAAATTGGGTCGGGCTCTCCTCCAAACCTGCAGTGATAACTTGGGCTATGCTCTTGTCATGCACCAGGAAAAGTTAAAAGTTTCCCCTAATGGCATCCATTGTCCCTTGGGAAAAAGAAGGGCAATAAAAAGACGATGCATGATGCTAGATGGAACACATTACTACAGCATCAAATGACATTGACTGCTTTGCAAGACTTTTCAGAATAAGATTAACGCAGTGTAGCCATTAGAAGATGAGAGTCCTCTGTTCTGAATTTTTAAGACAGCCTGATGTAGTATCTCAATATTTACTAATCTATTTTGTTTTATTGTTTTTTTTGTTGGTTGGTAAGTTTACATGTTTTGTCAAGTAACAGTGATGAAACAGTACATAAAAATCTATCCATTCCTTCATCTAAGAGTCCTGCAAGTCAATCCAAACATGCCCTGAAGAAATCAAACTTAAGTATCATCCATCTTCTCTGTCACTTGGACCTCATAATGCTAAAATAAATTTATGCAAGAGGTTTCCAAGATATCTTCCTCATCCTGTCCTCAGTTATCAAACAACAGGAATCCTCCCAAGGTCAAATAGTGATAGGAAATCATGTGAGAACAGGAATTGAGGAAAATGGACAGTGAAATACTAAGTGTGAAGAGACTCAGATTTAAAGAAAAGAAACAGAATGAGCAGTTGCACTAGCTAAAAATTAGGCCATCAAAAAACAAGTAAGCCAAACCTGACAAACACTGCCAAAATGCAGATCCATCACTTACACACATCACCTATCCATATCTGACATTGTAATTTTAATCACATGAACATTTAACCAGAAAAACTCACTACAAGAAACTCCAGAACTTGACATAATTTAGTGTTGCACAAAAATGTGTTAGTGTATTAGATCATGTGTTAAGCCTCAATGTAAAATACTTCAGCTCTGCTGAAGCCAATGAAGCTCCACAATTTACATCAGACAAAAATCTTATTACGAGCACACAATCTATATAAAAAGATTGGTATTGGTCCATCAGGGAATAGACCAAACATTATATTTGGGAAGTAGTAGTATGAGTTTGTGGTATCTTTTCTTACTGCATGTCTTAGAAGAAACCCTAGGTGGGGGAGAGCAGGGCATTCTTTACTCTGAGCTGGTACTGGTTTCTCTAAGATGAATGATCTATAATTCCAGTTCCTAGCTGAAAGAACCAAAAGAAACCATCAATTTTCCACAACCATACTGGTTGGGACTGGCACTTGTTCAAGTGCAACCAACCCAGTAACTGCTCTGCAACACACTTGTAAAAACACTCTCGGTACAGAACATAACAGTAAAGCAAAGTTCACACAGTTGGAAATCCTTGAAAAAAGAGTGGACAGACATAATTTACCATAAGCAGGTCACGTCCTCTTACACTTCCTTACTCACTTAACAAGACTGTTTCAAGTTAAGCCTTTGAAGTTATGTCATAGCAGAGAGAAAGAAAAGAGTAGAATGATGTAGCTGAACCCTATAAGGGGAAGTTGTTCTTCTGTTTAATTTAGAGGGAGATCTGAAATAAAACCTCTCCCTAACTGAAGTCTATTTTTACCTTCTTCACAACTACTTTACCTTAATGTTACTTATCATCAAACATTAATACTCTAAAAGCTTTGACTTGCAGTGGGCGACACTGAGAAATGTAATTTGCCTGCCTGCCCTCAAGAATATCCACCCTATTCTTTAACTGAACATTTTTACTGTAGCACAAAAGAAAAACATACTGACTCATGGCTGGCTGAAGTCACGTGAAGAGCTTGGAAGCTCCCACTGCACACCACAGCAGTGTTGCACTGCCAGAAACTGGCTGGATAGCACCAGATAGACCACACGTATCAGTTCACAAATACTGGCTGCTGCCTCTGAATCATGCCCTTAGCTGCCTACAAAGCTATTTGCTTGATTATACTACAGCATTCTGAGTCTCCTTCAATGAGTAATCAGTAAACAATGATTGTCTTCAGACCTTTAATTTAATCTTTCTATTGTAAACTACTGATTAGTTCTAATAAAGGCACTCAGAATCACACACCTAAGTTGCACATTGCAACGTAAGATAGCATGTTCATCTCGCCACACTTCAGCAGCTACTGAACAGCATCACACACTCACACTTCACCACTACTATAACATTTTGGAAACAATAGTTTAAAATCCTAATCTATAAGAGTCAACTCCTCCAAGTAAGGCCTCCTTTGAGAAGGTGGTTTTTCCACTTACGCTCATTACAAAAGTGGAAGGATACAGATTATGTTCAACATGAGTGAAGCAACTTCTGAACTGCAAAACCATGAAGAGAAAGTGGGTTCTGATCTTTAAAGCCACCTTGATTATTTTGTTCCTTAGTAATTTAAAAAAGGGATTCCTGGCCAACTTTCAAATCTTTTCCTTTACCTTTGGGTTATAAATATAAAAGGCCAGCAGAAATATGCCTCCCTAACTTACCGACTCTATATCCTCATGCTTTTTGTATGCTAAGGTATACTACTCCATCTGGAGCTATAAGGACACGCTGGAAAAAAAACTAGCACATGCTAGTCTTAACAACATAGATGCAGGCAAACAACACTGTAGTGCAGCTCCAGAAATATTTCTCAAAAAACTCCCTTTATGCAAAACATATTTTCTTAACACTCAAAAAATCAGTTATATGTCTAGCTGTAGTTCATACAGCTGGGAAGAAAGAGATTTTAAAATTAATAAACACTCACTGGTGAAATGTTTCTGAACTTTGGGAAAACTTTATATTCCAAGTAATTTTTTCACTAAGTCTTTAGGGGACAAAGGCAGCACACTTCAGACATTGAACTGCCAGTAGATGAATTACCATTTAATGACAGGTCATGTATGTCCCTAGTCTGGACTACTGTGAGAGCTATAGGTTAATACTGAGAATTAAACATTGCAAACTTCCCTAGCGCCATATCTTCTTACAAACTCAAATGTCATACCAAGTTCATCAAAAGGTAGGCTAAAACTTGGAGGCATTTCCAACAAATGTGATATGATCCATTGCTATGCCTTAAGATCACATAAAATTTGTAACCTTGATACAATACTTGATGAAATCTGGCATATTCAACTGAGTTACATTTGGAGCCCCTCTGAAGCCAATTTTAAAATAATGCTGAAGAGGTACGAACTCACAGTTAGAAACTGAAACACAGAGCTACTTAAGTTGGAATGTAAAGTTTCAGATAGATGTAGGCATCAATGCTATAATTTCTGCTCAATCAAGAAATCTTCCTGAAAAGGACCAAGCTTCCTCTAGGAAGGAAATTCCTAACAAGTAATGAGCATGATATAGACACCTAAACCCAGCACATATTCTAAAGATATACAAGCTTACTCCAATTATTTTATTTTAATTTACTTCCTCCATCTGGTACCATAAGTATGAGATTTAATGAGGATAACTTCAGGAAACAGAACCTCTACTGCTAAAGGAGCATGCCATAACTCAGGAAAGATGCAGTGTGTCGAGATCATCCATGGTGGACTTATCTAGCATTCAGAAATTTTACCAGTGCTTAACTCTTTCTTTGGCTGCGCAGTGTCTCCTGACAAATTCTAAGCAAGTGCTGCAGTGGTTTTTGTTTGTTTTTAAATCGTGAATCAGCCTGTACTTTGCAAAGAGTGAAAAACTGGTTGCCACTATCACAGGTTCCCTAAGGGTTTTTTCCTCACATCTGAAGTATTTAACCACAAGTCACAGAAGACTTCAGTAAATAGCTCTCCATGTGCCAGTACAGCAGCTCTGGAGACAACAAAATTAGCTCTGGGGTTTTTCTTTACAGACACAAGCATGTCCACTTTTTCAGCAAATCCTGCACTAAACACATCCCATACTCAAGTAAAACATTGCTCAGGACAATCTGGAACTCAACATCTCACAGGCAATGTCAGAGATCAGTTAATTTCAAGATTCCCCTGTTCTTGATATATGGCTATGTCAACTGCCAGGAGGCAACAGTGCCCAGACAATCTGCTCCACAACAGTCTACCATTATCAAATTATTAGCACATATCTGCCATTGCAAATTGATTCTCCAAAGCCATCATCTTGAACAATTAGTGCCAACCCACCAGCTTAAAGCAGAAGAAAATGGGAATTCAGTGAAGATATCAATCTTGTTTTGGCACTGCAGGAGCAGATCCGTGCTCTTATGACTACAAATGCCTGGACAATGGGAAGTCCATGGTTTTCCAGTCAACCTTAGTTCCTGCTTTACAGAATGAAGGCAAAGTAAAAATAAATGAATATGCCTGGAATGCAAAGTTTAAAGAAAGTTACTATAAGGCAGGGAAAATGAAACTTAATACACCCTTGGTCTTACTTATGCCTCCGGTTTGGCTTCAAGGTGTTTGTTTTATTCTCTTCAGATAGCAGACTACCAAATCAAGCAAACTCTCGAGGCATTTCATGCAGCTTTCCAGATTTAAGCTCTTGATGAGCTCCAGCTTCAGAATTTCTTTCCCCCAAATGCATGCAGAACTTATTTAAGTATTTTCTTCATTTAGAGACCGGCCCTCCCCTTTGAGATCCCCAAGTTTGTATATTTGATATTGCATCAAGACATGAATTTTTGATGTTTTTCCAGGAATATATGACAGCTACAGACTTGTTTTTCCTTAGCAAAGATATTTTGAAAGTCAATATTCCTTTTTATTGTCAGAAGGCCAAACAATGAACTATTTATTGTAAAAGATATATCCTAATCTCTGACCTTCAAAACATGTTTTCATGCCCTGTGTATGAAATAATCTATGCATATTGCTAGGAAGAAGCTTAAACTCCCATAGAGACCCTTAAGAATATATATGCTAAAAATCACACAGTAAATTAACATACAAAAGGAGAATAGTGAATGTGGCTTTCCATTATTTCTCAACAGAAAGCAGTCATAAGACTAATCTTTATTATTATTGCTGTTGTTGATGATGTTATTATTTCCTTGCAAGGATGAAAGAGCATCTCAAAGGAATGAATAAATACAAATATATGTGACAGTTCTGTCTCCTGCAGAATCACTTAGTCTTCAAAAAGTAGTAATGCAAATACTCTCTTTTCAGCACTTGCATACACCATCTCTATAGCTCTCACTGGCCTTGATGCAAATGAGAATGGAAAAACATCCATTCCACAAGAGCACAGTAAGATTTCAGACAACCATCCCTTATATGCATCTTTTTAAGTCCCTCAGTGAATCAGAACATTAAGGCTTCTTGGTTGCTGTCAAAACCTTGGAATTCTCCTCCTTTCAGGGGCCCATATTCAGACAATGACTTTCTGGAAGAGACGTCTTAGGTAGCTGCATATCCTTCAGAATTAGATCATAAATCAGTATTCCCCAAAACAGTTTTTTTTTCCTGTCTCTGAGTTCTGACATGTTCAGTTTTCCTTGGCTCTTTCATTCAACACAAGACATTCCTCCTGAAATCTCCTTTGAAGCCAGTCTTCTCCCACATATACAATTCCCACTGTTTGACATTAATATTTGGCTTTATTCAGTTTAAAATTACTGGCTATTAGAATATCAAATACTCCAATCAATCCACTCTGGATCACTGGATTATCAAGACATATACCTGCATCTGCTACCCTGTTTACTTCATGCTAGGTACAGATCAAAAGGCAGTACTTCCAAATGGTGGAGCAAAGATGCAAAATTTAAAGCCATCTATCCAGGAAAATTCACCCATATCCTGTTAATACATTAAATTTGCTTAACATTTTGATTCCTGACATCTCAAAAAATATTCCCCTTTCTATTAGCCAGCAAAAAGTTTAATTCTTCTGTTTTTATTTAAGTCTTGAGAGACTACATGTAGTCATTACCTCTAACCTTTTACTGTGCAATTATTACATAGAGATACATTTACTATATACTATATAGTATATAGTATATAGTATATACTATACACTATATACTATATACTATACATTATAATTCACCTCTTACATATTATATATATGTAAGAGGTCTTAGATTACCTTCTCTACCTTTTACCTTCAAATGAAACTCTTACCCTGCATGTACCTCTTTCATAAAGTGACATCTTTAACTAGCCCTCAACCTTCTTCACTATCTCTGAAAAGCTGCCTTCTCCTCACCACCACTACTTTCCAGCATTCTTCATTTACTTTTACAGCTTTTGTCCCTGCCACTGCTTATGAGTAGAGTAGTACTTCTCTCATCCTCCAGCCTGCTTCTGCTTATCGTTCTCATGACTGCATCCCAATACCAGACACACCTTTCAGCATTCCTCCATCCTACACATCCTCTGCAGTAGTGTCCCTAGGCCAAGACATAGGTGGTGATAGTGAAGTGTTCACCTGCAAGTATAAGATAGATTGGTATTGGTGATATTTCCAACTGCTGGAACTCTCACCTCCTAGAACTTTCAGTTTAGCCACTCAGTGTCAAGAGCAACACTGCTACAAGTTAAACTGTTCATTAAAACTCATGAGAACACGCAGAAGTGCTCTAAAACATGCAAAAACTTTGCATGTAACTAAACCATGCAACAGAAGGAACAATTGTCCTGTCTCAGTGCAGACAGGAATGCCATGAAGACTTGAGAGAAATGCTCAGAGCAGGAAAGGAAGAGTCTTTCTTCCACCCACACCAGCCTCTAAGGCACATGGTATCTATTTCTGCAACTGTGCTACCTTCATACCCGCTAAAAGACATAGGCTTCAGGCAGCAAGGCAGTCATAGCACACAAATATGATCCAGCATTTGCAGTGATTTCTGTACTAGAAGTAGTATCCAGCATATATATTTTCTACTTAGGTGCCTTGATGTCATAGGGATTTGCGCCAGTTCAAAATGTTTCTAATGTTGAAATTTTCTTGTATTTATAAATAATGTCAAAAGCATCATCAGCCAGTCAAGGGAGGGATTGTTCTACTTTACTCTGGACTGGGTGCACCTTGAATTTTGTGCGCAGTATTGGGCACCATGGTATAAGAATTATGTTAAACTATTAGAGATCAGCCAGAGGACAGCAACAAAGATGGCGAAGGGTCTTGAGGGAAGCTGTATGAGGAGCAGCAGAGGTTACTTGTTCTGTTCAGCCTGGACGAGACTAAGGACAGAGCTCACTGCAGTGACAACTTCCTTGTAAGGGGAAGAGGAGGGGCAGGCACTGATCTCTCCTCTGTGGTGCCCAGTGACAGGACCTGAGGGAATGGTGTGAAGCTGTGTCAGGGGAGGCTTAGGTTGGATAATAGAAAAAAGGTTTTTCATCTAGAGGGTGGTTGGGTACTGGAACAGGATCCCCAGTGAAATGGTCACAGCATCAAGCCCAACAGAGTTCAAGAAGCATTTGGACAATGCTCTCAGGCACATGGTGTGACTCTAGGGGATGGTGCTGTGCAGGGCCAGGAGTTGGACTAAATGATCCTTAAGGGTCCTTTCCAACTCAGCATATTCTGTGATTCCATGATACACAATAGAGTCTTAGAAAGATGTTTCCTTACCACCACTTTAAACTTAAAACTCTTAAAACATATGCTTATGCACATTACATAGTTAGACCAATAGAGTCAACAAAACTGCTCCCAGATGGAAGGTACAGTATATATGTTTACCAGGTGAAGATCATCATATGCATAATGTGTTACAAAACCTGTTTTTAAAATTTACAAGACACAAGACTAGAGAGAAGAATAGGAGATGAATATGCAATAGACTATTCACCAACCTAGTGGGTGGGAAAAAAAAAAAAAGGTATATTTTTATGAGGTTGAAGACCACAGATTTGGAGGAAATGCTGTAAATAATGCTCCAGTGGCATCTGGGGTACCAGACCCAGTTTCTTCCTCTCCCTTAGGAAATATGATTCCAGTCTCTCAAAAGATACCATATTTACAAAGCCATCTGAAAGAGGGCAATCTCCACCTTACCTATTTGTGCTGTTCTCATTTTTGCTGTAATTGAACACTCAGTGAAGCAGGAGCAGGACCCAGCTGTCTCACTACACGAATAAGCATCACAGCTTCTTAGCTAAACAGACTGTCCTGCTCTCTGACCCAAAAGCACATTTGAATATTCTATGCCAAGGAAGGCAACTCAGACAGGAAGAACCAAGGAAAGCCCACATCTGTACACCATACAGGACCAGCAGTTAAGATGCTGACATGCAAGACCTTGGTTCAGAGCAGCTCTTCACATGCATGCTGAAATGGTTCACCTAGAGCCACAAAATCAGTTTACTTCACAGTATGACCCTGCTTGCTAAAAGGAAGCTCTCGCTTTTGCCCCTCACCCTAGTGAACAAAGTCCCCAGTGTTTTCTTAATAGTCAGTGGAGATGGAAGGGGATGATTGCATGGGGTAATTTGCAGTGGGAACTTAATTTAGCCTCCTGAATCACTTCCTGGAAGAAGCGCGTTCCCCATTGTGGAGAGTAGCCAGTTGAGTTAAGTGCCTTCACTACACAGTTAGTAGGGAGTTGCCAGATTTTAAATGCCAAAGCCTAGGACAGTCCCAGCATGATTAGTAGGTCCAACGCATGACACTCGGAGCACATGCTGTGGAAAGGTCTCCCAGTCCTTGCCCAGTAAGTCTGACGTGCCCAGTATGTGCACATGACTTATCCGCATATGCTTGCCGTGCTGTCTGGCATTCAGAAAACCAGACAGTTGTTGCAAAAGAATAGGAAGTCACACCCTATGCACTCTTAACATGGATCTTATTGTGCAATGTGGGGTAGCCATGCTCCACAAGATACCTGCTGAACACAGTCTCACTTAGTTTTACAGGCATGGTTAGGAAATTAAAAAGGTTAAACTAATTTCATCTACATCTGAAATTGGAAGATTTCTTTTGGCTCACCTGTCAAACCAAGAGGAAAAATAGGCAACTTTCCTAGCCTCAACTACGGCTATGTGGACAGAACCTTCCATAAGGAGTTCAGAAGTGTTGCCATTTCTGTTGTCTGTTTCAGCAACGGATTGACTTAACTTTGGTTTGTGCCTTGCCTTTCTTCTATTAATACATCATACAACTATATACAATGAACCATATATCCTCTACAAATCTATAGCAGGAGCTGCAACTTTTTTTGCATGAGGAAGTTCATTCCAAAGTAAAATTATCTAAACCATTTTAAAAGGCTCCTTCCTGAAATACTCAATCTTAGCTTCCACTTACCTCAATGTATTTAGTATTCACACAGAATAAAAACACATGAAAAGCAAAAAACATGAGAGTCAAAAACACATTAAGTAATGAAGCAACAAGCCCCATCTCTTCCAAGCTTAAAAAAGGCAGGAAAATACCTGAATCAAGGTTTCTTTCATCCTTCACATATGTACTCTTAAACTATGCTGGTGAAACACTAACTCTATTCATTTTTGTCACTGACTTTACATACGCCAGAATCCCAGCACCAGCTTCCCCCTGAAATAAAAAGCATCTAACTACCTTGCAAGATCAGAACTAATTTGTTTTAGCAAAGTAAAGTTCAACTTACGCCACTCAAAGATTACAATCTCTCTAAGTGCCTCTGAAAATACCTTGGATACCTTGGAAGCACAAGGCCTGCTTCCTTCCATTTTATCTTACTTCTGAAGGAAAAAAAAGAAAAAAACAAAACTCATTACTTCAGACCTTGTCTAGGAAAAAAAAAATATTCACTTGGGACTTGATCTCCAAGAATTTATCCTAACAATGAAAACACAATACAGAAACATATATGGATGAATTGGTTATTAATGAAAAATATTTAAGTTTTAATTAAAAATATTTACGTTTCAGCTATAGCCTCTGTCAATGATCAACACTCAATGCAAGTAATTTTCTTACAAGAAAGTAATAAAAAATAAATACAGAATTTCCATGGTGTAGTTCCTTTCCAGTAAGTCCACTGCAATTATGCAATGTGATCATGAGATGATCATGGAGTTCAGCACCTTGCATGGAGGAAGCAGGGCAGCAAGTGAGATTGAAATCCTGGATTTCAGGAGAGATAACTTTAGCCTCCTCAAGGATCTTCTTGAAAGAATCCCACAGGAATAGGCCCTGCAGAGAACAGGGGTCCAAGAGAGCTGGTCAATAAATATGCAAGCATCACCTCCTCCAGGCTTAAGACCAGTGCATGCTGATGAGAAAGAAATGGAGCAAAGAGGGCAAGACAGCCGCATGGATGAGCAAAACACTCCTGTCAAAAGTGAAGCACAAGTAAGAGATACACAGGAAGTGAAAGCAGCAACAGAACACATGGAACAAACAAAAAGATGCTGTCCTAATGGTAAGCATTCACAAGCGCTGAGGGAGCTGGCAGACACCATAGCTGGGCTGCTTGCAGTCATTTTGGAACAGTCATGGTGATCAGGAAAGGTGTCTGAGGACTGGAAGAAAGTGAATGTCACTCCAGTCTTCAAAACAGGCAATAAGGAGGACCCAGACAACTACTGGCCAGCCAGCCCCACCATGATCCGTGGAAAGATGATCGAGTGCCTCATTTTGGAGGCCATCTTTGTCCACAGGGATGCCAAGAAGGTAATCAGAATTAGTCAGCATGGGTTCAGCAAAGGGGAATCACGCTTGACCAACCTGATTGCTTTCCATGATGGGACAACTATATGGATGGATGAGGGGAAAGCAGTGGCTATTGTTTACCTCGACTTCAGCAAGGCTTTAGATCCTGTCTCACATGATATCCTCAAGGCAAATTCAGGAAGCGTGAACTAAACAAGTGGACAGTGAGCTGGACTGAGAACTGGCTGAATGGCAGATCTCAGAGGGTTTTGAGCAGTGGCACATAG
>VYXF01006327.1:149950-180940 GCA_013397295.1 Polioptila caerulea | reverse complement strand
AAGAAAGACTCGCCAAAACCCAGTCTTCAGTACTTTAGTTTAAAAGATCCAAAATCATCTGAAACTTAGCTGTTGGAAATTGCAAGCTAGCTTCATTTGGCACAAGTTACTGAGTTACTGTTGCTCTCATAGTTTACATTTGCATGGGCTACATAACATTGTGCATTGCTTGTGGTTATGATTTTTGATGCCATGTCCTTCTAGGCCATAGGAAATATAGAGATCTGAAGAAAGAAAGCTCTGTAATTTATTGCTCAAGATAGATATAATTTAGTTTTTGATGTCAATATGCTTATCATGGCTGTGCTAGTTTGTGTTTCATTCTAACAGAGGACAAATCTCATTATAAGGCCTCTTTCTCCAAGGGGAAATACTGCTTGTACAGTTGCATTCATTGTTGATAGCATACAGAGGACACAGTAATTGTGTTCCAAAACTACTGATGATGTCTGAGCTTGCCACTTGTCACAATGGCACAGATAACAGCCATGAGCAGTGATAAGCAGTCAAACCGGTAGAGACCTAGAAGGTCAGAAATCAATTGCTTCCAGCTGATCGATTTAGGACTGAGAGATCCTGATGGTTGGTATAGCAGCTGTAAATGGAGGTAATTATTCCTCTTCTGGATAATACACGTGAATGTCTTGGTAATTCCAATCTTCATCCAACTGAAAATCACATGTACAGGGCTACAGTTAATTTTTCTTTCCCTTTGTTAAGAATATTGGTACTAGAGATAATACTACGTAAATGTAATACTTATTAGCAGTCTCTGTTTCCTGTTTGACTCTTCCCATGTCGAGTTATATTTTACATAGCTTGTGCAGCTTCAATACAATAGAAGAATTTACATGCTTTTTACTCTTTTTAAGACTGAGCAAGAAGAAAACAGGCAAACTTTTAAAAAGGCCTGGTAATTTCTTTGCAGTACAATAAAGTATGAGAATACTTTATTAGAATACTTCCTGAGAATGTCCATCTTGTCCCCTGTTTATGAAATAGTCTCTTGATGCTGACAGAATTCATTGCTGCCCTCTGGCTTGACTTAAAAGAACATATTGACAAGTTTGCTGCAAAGTCACTCTGCTATCATCTGGAAGCTTTCCTGTTCAAGATTGTTTTCAGGATATAGTCTAGCATGGAAGCTATGCAGATCCCTTTAACACTTTTTCCAGCCTTTTCTCTCGCTACATCCTCTCTCTGCCTCAACTACTTATAAAGCCACTGCTTTGCTGATTATTTTCTGTGGCTTCCACAGCCTTTAGTGGCCACTAAGATGTCCTGATCTTTTTGTCATCTCCTACAGAGTCTTCTCTTCACAACACCTAGTGTTGCTCACAGGGCCTGAGGGACTCTCTTACATAATGTTCTGCAGGTTTCTATGGTACTTCCGCTCAGTTTCCTACAGCAACCATACAGAGTACGAGATATTTTAAGATGCACCATCATCAGTTAAAAATCCTTCTGACAAGATTCAGATAACATTGTTTTTTCACATGGTCATATCCAGCTGAGACATTTGATGTCAGTTTTCTGAAGTTCAACAATATTGCCTCATGGTATGGCAACATCTGAGTCAAAAAAAAAGAGCTGAGAGTCATCATTCTGGTTACAAGGAATGCAAAAAAGGTTTATAATCTGGAAACATTTGGGTTTTGAAAGTGATACCTTAAATCAGTCTCTGGGGGTTTGGTACCTTCAAATGTCTAGGTAAGGCAGTGTCCAGCTTCTTCCCCCAAGCAGCTGGACCAGTTGGATTAAGCACATTATGTACAATTCTGTGCCGAAATAATGCAGAACTGTAAAGAATTCACTTTACAACTTACAACTTATGTCCTGAAGCTGAAGTTGGTGAAAAATTCTCATGACCTTAACTGAAGCTTCTCTGTCATGCACAGTTTAGTCCTCAGCAGTTAAATCTTGTTTGAATTGTACTTTTTTGTTTTGGCCCTATGTGCCACCTGTTAGCTTGAAATTATAATGTAGTGAAAGTTTATACCTACTTTCAGTGGAATTTGCTTTAAGTTTTTGAAGGGATTATCTTTCTTACATGTATGAAAATTCTTGTTAGGGTATTCTATTCATGTCCAAAATACTTGATTTTAGTCTCTTCACATGTTGTTTTTGTTGTTTGGGGGTTTTTTGTCAACATGACATGTTGATGCCTAAACTTTCACCAAATATATTTTCACTTGAACATTTCATCCAAGAATGATAGGACAAAAAATGACCATCTATCAGAGTTGTCAATATGGGGCAATTAATACTTGGTTTTCCTCCATAATTTTCAGTTTTATTACCCATCTTACCTGAAGAATACCTCCTCTCTTCAGAGGCTAGTACTGCTACTTGTCATTTACATAGCCAATGTTTTTTGGGATCTGTTCCCATCAGAATGGCTTCTCTTTCTTCCAGGGCCACTACTGTCCGATACCACACCTCACTCATATCATAGAGCTTCTTCCAAACTTTTTAGGTAAATACAGATATGTGGGTGAGGTAACTAACAACACCGCTAGCACAGCAGGAGCTGTGTTCAGGTTTTTCTAGATCTTTTACCTCTTCAGCTATTTCAGAATTTAGTCCATCCCAGCTGAAGAGACAAGCAGATGAAATAACAGGAGATGAACGCACCCTGCAATAGGGAAAAGAAACATTTACTGTGGATTTATTGCTCCCCATACCTAAGAAATTAGGTTGGTTTTCCACAGGTTTAACTTATTCCTTGCAAGTACCACTGAACACTTATCTCTGCAGCAAAAAATTCTCTGATTTTCTTAGTAATTTGGCCCCACACCTAGAAAAGAAACTGAAAAAATCCAGAAGTTTGATATCAAACCTCATACCTGTTGATATCAAACAAACACAGCCTTTCTTAGCTGTGCCCATTTTAATCTGCTTTTGAAGGGCTCTCCTGAAGAATTACTATAATTTTAAAAAGACATATTTTCCTTAGCAGCAGAGGCGGACTTTACTGTCAGAATTTATCTTACTACATGTAGAATTTCACAGCAGAACTCTATGTTTCTTCTGTATTTAATCAGGAGAGATGGACAATTGTTGAAATATCTCACCCTGCAGTAAAGTCTGGTCCATGTCAGATGAATCATTTCCTGGAAGTACCTCTTTCTCTACTGATTGCAAGCTGATTACCTAGATGTGGAAGTTTTTATTCCAGATGCATGTATTTAAGTTAATACTGGTTCTAAATGGATTTCTCTGTTTGGTTGGAGAAATCTGTTGATGTTCCTACAAATACTTGGAGTAGAAGCACTGAATAAAAAATTACCTTGACTCCTTAATCATTCTGTCCCACAAAAAAAGTATTTCTTCTTTACAAGTCCCTACCATTTTTTATCTCTGTCAATGAAGTTGAAAGATGTGAGTCTTCTCCAGAAAAAACAGTGACCATCCCTTTCAATTTCTAATGCATCATATTCCAATACACTTTGTATATTTACAAGGTTAATTTCACTGACTAATAGCCAGTAACACTTTGTTTTCATCTTGATTCAAGCAGATGATTCTTCATCAAGTCTACATGTAGTGGAATTATTTTGCCAAAGATGTAGCTGTTCAACAACAATGTGTATTGTAAGACACACACACACACGCCTGTAACAGCACAGTTTTTGCCTTTGGTGTCTGCCCCCAGAGTCTCTCATGCTTTTGGAGTAATTGATTGGTGTTTTTTTGCTGAATCCCAGCTACTGAAATCCTTCAACCTGTTTTAATCAATAAAGCAAAGCCCTCATGAAGACAAGAAATTTCTGAAATCTAGCCTGAACGCTCATGTTCTTGTAACCAATTCCTGTTAGTTTCTTTTATTTACCCCAGGAATCCTTTCTTCCCCTCTACTGTCCTCACCAGTATTCAAAACCCCACAGTTCATTTTCTTTTAGCTCCTACAGTCAGGATGAAACACCTTCTGCACAACATTCTTCTTCTTGGCACATGAGTATGCCTCAGCAGAGCTTTGTGCAGTCATTTCAGCCTGGGATTTCCCAGTATTTTGTATACAAATATAATTTTCTCAAGTTGGGGTTCACAGATGGCCAAATCCAATTCATGTGCTGGTTTTGCCCTTTAATACAGGTAATAGTTGCTCCTCACAGTTGGATATGATCTCTCTTTCACTTTTGATGATCTCTCTTTCACTTTTGGCATCCCAAGTTGCTGGTCCAGCCCAGATTCTGTTGCATCTACAGGGCTTTCACCAAGCCTGGGACAGGTGTCCCTGGCTTTTCCAATTCTACTTGTGTGACTGTGCTTGAAGGCTAAGGTGCTTATGTAAAAAAAAAAAAAAAAAAAAGTTTTTTTTCCTATCATTTCTTTGAAGGAAGGGGTCTCGTCTCCTATTTCATGTTGCATATGTACCCACATTAGATCTTGAGGGACTCAAGAGGAGTCACTGAAAGTGGTTAGTCTTCTTTCCCACAACTATTTATGGTATTTTGACTGGATTTGTTTCATGGAATGATTCTTGCATAGTAGTCTGTACAACTTCATTTTTTTTTTTTTTTTATTTGAGAGGCAGTGGAGTAGTTGAAGAGATTTCCAGGCCTTCATCCACACAGAGATTCTGGTCATAAGAACATGTAGGATGGACACAATCCCTTGCATGCTGTTTGAACCATGAGCAATATTTCTTGAAAGGCGATAGCCTGATGGCTAAAAGGTTAAAAGCTTTGTTAAATGTGTGCATTGCCATTGATTGTGGATTTGATGGTATTTAAGTGTACTATGAGAGGAAACCACTGATGTAGGGCCCTCTCCTTGTCATACTTACTCAATCCCAGTGTGAAACAACCCTACAGACTGTCAATTTATTAATTGACCACAGAATGTGGGTCAAAGGACTGAAGTACATGAATGATAACTACTGCGGTTTGCTAAATCTGGGTACATGGAAGTTCACTGCAGCTTCAGTGTAACTTTCTATGTAGTGAGAGGACTGACAAAAAAACAGGGCTGAGTTGACACAACACATCTAGCACATCTAGCATAGCTGAAAAAATCTTTTCAGGTTGTTATTGTTAAAATGCTGATCTTAGGAGTTCGTTTCAGGAGCTCATTTCACTTGGCAGACTTGGGCATGTGTACAAAAAAAAGTCACGATTCTGAAAAACAAGGAAGGAAATGCTAAGAATACCCTCAGTAAGATGATAGGCAAAACTTATATCACCATTAAGATGATAAGCAAATTGCACAAGGTTTTTAATACTTATAGGATTGCTTAATTTTTGCTGTTCTGGTTTTTTGACCTGAAGTTAAAAGAAATAGTTTGTCTTGCTTCCTTAGTTGTACCTAGATTTGTAAAATTCATATTTAATTTTAAATGTAAGACACAGAAGTAGATATAAGCAATGATAACACAAATGATAAGTGACAGCACAACAACATGCATTTGTGATTCAATTAATAATAGATTAGTATAAACACCAAACAATTTTGTTTACAATAACATAACCATTAAGATTATTCTTCCCAAACATTTTTGTTGTCTAAAAAGCTTATGTAATATATTTATGGTATTCAGAGAAATAGTGTGGTAGCACAATCCCAGAAGTCCCTGGTACAACTAGTATTTTGTAAAAGCTATCCAAGATCACACACACACTGAGCGTGTTACTTCTGTTGACCTAGAAAGGCAGACCATAACCACAAGGATGCAAACCCTTTAAAGCTGACAAAACAGAAATCACATTTTTCTGCAAGCAGAGCAGCAGCCATGAAAATATGTTCTGACTGTTACTGCTTCTGAACTAAGTTCCTGTTCTTGAATATCTAGAATGATTCCTGAGAATTCAGTCATATGGAAACCAATGTCTTGATTAAAAACTTGTACAAAACTTGTTACAAAACTTGTAAAAAGCATGCAGTCCCTTTTTAAAATGGATGCTATTTCTTCCACTTCTTAAGGTACTGTGGTTTTGTGGAGTCACCATGTGCATTAACACATTTGTCTGCACATCCTGAGTGTTATCCGTGCTAGTAACTCAGGTAAAGTGAGGAAGCTGTTCAAGTGCCACAAGAGGACTTGGAAAATGGTGATTTTTGCCTCAATATTGTAAGGCCAAAAAAAAAAAAAAAAANTGAGGACTTACCAAGACACCTGAAAAGAGAACCTAGAGCTGGCTCAACTGCATTCAGTCAGCGAGGTGACAAGTGCAGAGAAGAGCAGAGACTGTGTGCCCCAGAGTGATAATTGTTACCCTGTAGAATGGTCTCCATTCTGCATTGAGAACATTGCTGGATGTACCAACACCCGGCACATCCAAAGTCATATTAAATAAAGCAGCATAAACTCTGCTGTAAAGCATAGACTTTCACTGGCATGCAAATATTCTAACCTTTTATCCTAGTGATGCCCAATATCATCTTCTAATTACCAAATTTGTGACCTAACACTTCTTTTTCAAGTCATTTTCATGCTTGTGTAAATACAGAGTTGAGTCAAAAGTTGTTTGTTATTATGCTAGGTGAGAATTTTTCAGACTTTTTCCTTTAAAATTATACAGCCTTTCTGGAGTAGTGAGGGGGAAAAATGAAGAAGCAGTTCATTTCTCAACGAAGTTCATTCCCTTTCCTGTGCCACTTCTTGTATGTCTTCCCTTTATAGAAGGGGATCTTATCTCACAGAGCATCCCTTAGCTTTTTATTTTTGTGGTGTACATTGGCCCAGATGATTTTAGACACTGTGAAAGTGGATGTTCATAACTGAAAAATTGCTCAATGGGTTGTTACAGGCATTTAATTGACCATTTGACTTTTAAGCTCAATCTCAGTCTGAGAAGGTCAATTATTTAGAGGTTTTTCATGCTTTTTGACTGCAGAGTGCGACAGCATTGAGAAATGTAAAGTAATAAGGGAATACAATAGCATTCTGAGCCCTGATTAAAGGAAAACAATGCAAATAATAAGAGTAGCATGCCAAATGCAAACGTAGGAATAATGCTGGAGTGTTCTTAATAGAGGCCTGGGGCAGTGGAGTAAGTCAGGCTGTGCTGAGCATTCAAAACTACCTTTCTCGACAGTGTCAGTATCTCTTTGTCTGGCAATAATGGTGCCTAAAAACTGTGCTGTCACAAAAAATACAGTAAGACAAAACGCCTACCTCAACAACAAGTTACTCTGCTTTTGTGTCATGGTAACTCCTCTTAAAAGGCAAAAAGATGTAACTGGGGAAACAAAAGCGTTAATCTAGCTCATCTCAAGGCAAAGATTTACACTTGCCAGTTTTGCTGTCTAAAAACATCTTACTTGGTTGAAACAGAACATGAAACAATGTTTCATAGCATTGTATTTAAACTGCACAATCTTATAAATGTCAGAGCAAACCGCAGGAGTTATGTCCTACTTCTCTTATCGATGTTTTTATGGGCATTGTCATCAGGAACTACTGATACTCACAGTCTTTTTTCTAAGTATACAAAGCAAAAGAAGCTATACTGTAAGTTGAGGGAGATTCCATATGAAGGCAAGCAATCACGGCAGAAAAGTTTTTATTTTGTTTCAAAATTGAGGTAGCTTCTGAAAAAAAGTTGTATCTGAAAGTGAGAACAAGTATCATTGCTGGATTGCTGAGAAAAGAGGTTGGCTATAGGCAGTCTAAAGACCCCTAGAAAGGGTGATTATAAATAACAAATACATGTCTTGGAGTAATCCTAGACTTTGTAAATCATTCATTTTGTCACCTGAAAGACTGTTTGTATGTGTTACCTTGTACCAAAGGAGAGATTCAGGATCACAATGAGACTTGGAAAAAATTTGCAGAAGTTTTAGTGATTTAATTGTATTTTCTGTGAGACTGAAGAAATACTGTAGGGATTAGCCTCTGTAACAGAGGGCAGTTACTTAAGGCATTGAATTCCAGGCACTCTGAAGGGTTCACCAGTGTAACTTTTAGTCTTGGTGTTGAGTAGTGGGTGACCAGTGCAAAAACCAGTGGGCAGGATGGCCTGCCAGAGAGCTGCCAGAATAATAAGCATGCCCTAGCTGAATCCAGAGGCTCAAAAGCCTCAGTTCCCAAATTCAGAGGGATCATCAAGACTCATAAAAGAAATGCCTAGTAATTTCCCAAGAAGGTACAGCAAAGTTCAGAACCAAGTACCAAATCAAGAACTAATTGGATCACTGTGTTCGGATGAATGAGCTGTTTTGTTGAATATCTCTTGTTTTCATGGTTGGTTTTGCTTTAGTTTTACACCTTTTTGCAAATAAAACATTTACTAAAAGCATCATTTTGTCCCATGCATGAAGCTATTTCCAAAGAAAAGCATTTCTGCTACTCCTCTCAGAAGACTTTAGAGCGAGGTGTGGGTTGCAGCACATGAAGCCACAGAAACAACATCCCTAATTGTGTGTTATTGAGGGAATTGTGATGGCTTTGTAACTAATGAGAAACTTTCAACACCTTTTGAAGGATTGTAATTGAACCATAGTCAGACAGGATCAGTGTGAAACCAGTGATATTCACCTGCAAGTTTACTGGGATTCATTGACTCTATTTCTAAATTTTATTAACTTATTCTTATAGGATTCACCTAAACTATCAGAACTGAACACCATCACCAAATGGATTGCTAATTTTTTTTCTCCATCCCTATTCTTCATTCACTTTCAATACTTAGAAATAATTTGGGACAATTTAAATTTCATTCAGAAAATTGATTTTCTAATGGCAAATTCCTATGCTTTGTGTGCACAGCATTCTTATTATTATGTGCAGACCAGACCTTGTAACAGTAAAAAATAGAAGTTCCTGTAAGTGTTTATCAGGTTTCTATCTTAGGAGAGCAAGCTCATGGAAATTTTTATAACTATATCCAATACTGCTTGCCTGTGCATGCTGTGATTCTCTTTTCTGGATCAGAAATTTAGAGATTCAATTCACAGGCTGTGATCTTGCCTCCTACATGAAGCTGACATCACAGTTAATTAAAAGAAAGTCACTGTACTACTAGCATTCTTGAGATGAGGCATTAGCGTAGCACATTCTGGACAGCATACATCTCCTACAAATTATACCACAAATTGCTTGGCACAGACACAAGTTCTCATCATTAAGGGAAAGTGGAAGAATACTGCTGGGATTCCTGATGTAGTGTAAGAACAACAAAACTCATCCAATTATTCAATCTTAAGGGATGAATAGCACAAAAACTACGTTAGTGGGTACCTGATGGCAAGGTGTAAACTGCATGAGATTGCACCAGACAATGCTAAGAGGTAGGAGTTGCCACTAATTCCTCAACAGAAATAGGAAGTTCTTATGCTCCTCTCCTATCTCCACTCTTTCGTAACATGATATGTTCATTCATTTATTTCCCAGGATGGGGCTGAGCACAGCAGATATATTCACACTTATTCCATTATTCTGTATTTCTAGGCATTTTTTTTAACAATGATAACAAATGAGTGAATACTTACTGTCTCTTCTCAGCCAAGTATTCATAGTCCAAACTGAGTTACTTTTGCAGCTGTCTGCTCTTCTGTTGGTTGATGAACTCTTGATCTTTGTCATTTCTTGTTTTAGATCAGGACTTCCTGGTAAAGCTGATGTCTGTGGCAAGCTTTCTTGACTGTATGATTCCCAGAAAATATAGAGAATAAACACCCCAGTGACTATGACTCACACTTGGAAGCTACTGCAGGTCCCAGCTCAGAAGCTCTCCTCTGTTGCCTTGACTCATCAGCAGTGTAAAACAACCTATGATCTCTGAACACTACTCATTACAGCTAAACTGAAAAGAAGAAAGAAAAGAAAATGAAGCTCACTTCTGTTTATAACCATGTTTTCTGCAAAAGTTAGAAATATCTTTTCTCTGCCACTTTGTTGTCTTGTCTTTTTCAAAGTCATCTTCTACTCTGTTCTGGATAGAGATTCTAATTTCTAAAGAGAAGAAACCTATTTTTTTAGTTGTTTTTGGTGTAAAAAATTAGTAAAACAGCTCATTAAATAAGCTGGTTCCATTTCCTGGATATGTCTCCTGTTTTATCTAACATGCAGAGAAAGATTTGATTGCCAAAGCACAGAATATTTAGGTTTTGATCACTGTTTCTCCAAGTCAATAATTCTGTTAACATGTAAGGTGTGGCATACCCTCTCATCTGTAATCATAGGAGCAGATCATAAGTGCATAGAAACAAATCACATGTGTGTAAATATGAAGCATTTTTTCAGTGGGATAGTAAAGGATAATTGGTACTTCTCCATTACAGAAGAGATTAGACTGATTAGGAACATCTATAACCCACGTGTATGCTCTGCGGTGCATCCACTTAAGGCAACAGTAGATCCCTTGGGTCATCTCTTAATGAGAAACTGCAGGAAAACATCCCCACTCTTCTGCCAACACATGCATTCCAGACACTGGACAGCACCAGCAGTGTCCTCCCCGTGTTTGTTTCTCATGTTTGAAAAGGAAATTCAGGACGTAGCTTATCCAAATGGGTCATAAATCTGCAGAGCTGGGATCCTCCAGATTCAGCTGTGAGATCTGGAGTGATAGTAAACATTTTTCCTCAAATCCTGATAGCTGAGAGGTGTTGCAGCCCTTCAAGCCTGTGATGTTAGACCTCTCTGAATTTCCTGAGTTCACTCGTCGTGTGTGGACTAGTTCAGGATGAGGAAAATGATCTGAAAAGGATGGACAGTCATATTAGAAGTTACCAACATCATCCCAGGTCCTTAAATCTCTTGATATCTACACTGTTCAGAGAAAGAAACGAGAGTGGGTTTTTTAAAGCTGACAGAAAACTTTATTAAATCACTGCTACTTATTTGAAAAAAAATCAGCAAAAACAGGTTTTATAAACTATAATGTACACGTGACAAATGCAATGTTTTAAGAGATTTACATTTTCAAAACAGGTTTTTACTCTGTGGTTCATGTGAGTGAGCAAATTTACTGCTGTGCCACAAAAAATTCCTGTACTTATGGGATTGAACAGCTAAAAATGAGATGGGGGAAGAAGAAAGAAGAGAGCAATAAAAAAAAGTTTTGCTTTAAGTAGACAAGTACATTTGTTTGTTTTGTTCCTACACTTCTCAACTGTAACACAGTATAAACCACCAAAAGTCAAATTCCCCCTGTCAGATAACTGGCTTTTCATTTCTCTATTTGAGTCACAGCCAGGTGATCCAGTCAAAAAATGCCACATCTCAAACTGCTGATAATCCAATCAGAATTTCTTGACAGTTTTTAATCCACAAGTCCATTGCAGCTTTCTGCAAGGGAGGAAAGACAGTATTTCAATCTACTTTATTTTTCTCTCCTCTATTTCCATTTCTCCAATGTCTTTTGATATGGGGGAGGGTTATTTTGTGTTTTTGGGGTAGGTTTGGTTTTGTCTGGTTGGTTAGTTTTATTTGATGTTTTTGTTGTTGTAGTTGTGGGGGGGATTAACTACAATTTAAATTAATTAATCTCCATATTTCATTTTCCCAGTATCTTTCTCCTGGATGGAAATTTGGTCTCAACTTTTTGGAAACGTCTAAAAGATCATTCAACTGGTATTTAGAGCACCTAGGAAACAGTGGCTACAAAATATAACCAGAAGCATCTGTGACTTCCAAGAAAATATTTAAAACAAAGTGTGAAATGGTATTAGCCTGTTTGTAGATCAGATCCAGATAGTTCAATACAGTCCGTGCTCTGTGTACATTTTTATTCCCGTTAAAAATTTAATAGGCAGCCTTTTAATGCCTTTGCATTAACTTAAATTGTAGCCAGTCTGTAAAACAATCAGAGAGATGGTATTAAAAGTATATTAATAATAAAACAGATGCTTTAAAAAACCTTAGTAATGACCTGAGTCCACTTTATATTTCATGGAGCTTGCCTGGCTGAGAAATACTGTACTTCAGTCAAATTTCAAACTGGAGCCTGTGTGCAAAATTCTAACCTTTCACTAAAAAATACTTGAAAAAAAATAATACTTGATTATCCTGTTTAGTTACTTTTCAAGAAGAAAATGCCACTTTGATCCTTGAATTAACTCCTGAAATCAGTTAGTGTAATTTACTTCTAAGGCCTGAGACCAAAGTATGAAACAGTCATCCACGGAGGATCAAACAATAGCATCTAGCTGGACAGAGGCCTTTTTCTCTGTTAGAAATTACAACAGAAGAAAGAAAACCTGTAATTGCTGACCTCCTGTAGTTTCACCAGCAAGAATGTTTCCAGAGGCAGGGCTTGACCTCAGCTAGTCCAGGGTCTGAATACCAAGGTGCAGAAGTGCACTTCCTTAGCAGGTTCATCTTCAGACATGGCCACAGATCTGCATTTACTCTACTGCCAGGGTGTAAGTGAAAAGTTTTAAAGATAGCTTTAGAGCCAATAGTATTACTTAGAAACATCTCCTATATCCTTTAGCTTACCAGCTTCCTTAGCTCTAGTGCTCTATTTTAATCTTGTGCTAGATTTGAATAGAATACAGTGATTTTTTCAATATGCCCTGTGCTTGTACTACTTATTTTGTGACACCCAGCCTTGCCAATATCATATATGCCCACACTACTTCTAGAATACAGATAGTTGTACAGATACATTGACACAACTTCATAGCCATTTGTCTCAGTTTAGAGATAAATTTTAGTAGAAAATGCTCTGGAAATAATGTTTTTCTCTAAAGAAAAGGGCTCAAATAATCCCCTTTTGCCAATGAGAGAAATGAGTATCAATGGGTGAAAATGAAAAAAGGTAAAACTGTTTATTAACAAAGCAAGATACCCACAAGGCACTTGAAAAAATTGAATCTTACCTCCCACCCCCACCTTGCCTTGTGGCCAGGAGGCAGAGATGGTACCTGGCCCCCTTTGTCTCAGGGGAAGCGAGGGACAAAACAGCTGGGAACCTGTTGGTTTTTTGGCGTTGGTCTCCTCCTCACAGCAGGTGAAACTGGTGGATGTTAATGTCCTTTCTCTTCTTGGTTCAGCTTCCCCAAGGTCTTGGGTTCAGGGTGGCCCCCACCCTTTCCATGGTTTGGGAGAAAAAAAAAAAATCAAAAAAACCCAAGCTGAAAGCAGTTCAAGGGAAAAAAAAAATCAAAACAAAACAAAAAGCCACTGAGAGGATTCTCAGTACCACCTCCAAGATATGAGAAGGGGGGAAAAAAAAGAAACTTCTTGCTTCAAGCTAGCAGAAACCAATGCAACAAAAGGAAAAATGCAGGGTCCCAGTCCACAGCCTGAGCACACTGGAGAGGGTGCAAGGTTTGAACAGAGCCCACCCGGGGCTCCCAGGCTCCAGCCCTGCCACCTCCTTCATCTTAAAGTACAACAGCCATTTCTGGGCATAAAACAGATGATTAGGGAATAGAGTATCACCATAAAATCACCCCAGGACACCATTCCAAAGAAAAAAATCTGCATTACTGATAGAATTTTTCTTTGTATAGCTGAAACTCCAAAATGTCTCTAAAAATATTGATTTAAAGCACATATCAGGTCATGTTAGCTGTCTTTAAATCTACAAACGTCTCTGGTTTGTTCAGATTTTTAGAGACCTATTTGCTCTGTCTGCTGCTGCCAGTAATATAGGCTAATTGAACACAAGCACAGGACAATTGTGCTCAAATACCTATAAAGCTTATTACAAACATTGAAGCAAAAATTTATCTTTGGCAATTACAGAAGATAAGGCCAAAATATCAATACTACCCTTTCTAAGAGACTGCATCCACAGAGTCTAAGTTGCTTCTTAAATTACAGAGGTACCTATTTCTCCAGTTATACATCCAAGTATATATTAAATAAGTTTTGGGACAAATGATCTTTAAGGATTCTTACAACTAACATCTTCTTTAAGGGTTTCACTGAAATTACTTGTCATATTTGTAGTAACACATTGCCTCAGGCCTGTGGAAATTGAATACACACAGATAGTGCCTTTAATAAACATAGATTTATATCCTGCTTCTCTTGTAATAGCTTTAAAAAGCAATAGGAACTAAGCACATAGTTTTAAAACTATTGGACAGTCTCCAGGTGACCCAAGGCGGCTCCTGTTTTAGAGCAAAAATACTATTCAATACTCAGACTAGAAGCCAGTCATAAATTGTCTTCTTTTGTCTTGTCTTGTCTTCTTTTACATCTCATGTAAACATGATATCATGTTTACTACAGAAGCATGAGTTGATGGTAGGTACAATGCTCTGGCATGAGCCAAGCATTCACCACAACATGCATTAAAAAAAACTCCTATTGTCCCCTGAGTATGGTTAGGACCTTTTCATCTTCTCTGGATGAAGAGAGAGGCCCTTTATCTTCAGGGAACTTTCTGTGGTATTCTTATCTTCTGATCCAGCACAATCTGTTGAATTTGCACAGTCCGTAGACTAAAGACCAGACAGAGTAAGGGAGAGAGAAAGCATTCTAAAAAAATTCTCACTTCATATTATTCCACATTGCCACAACCCTTTGCACTGGACAGGGTGGGAGCACAGGACATACAGCTGGGTTCTCATTGGTGACACCACCGCCTCTGCCAGCCCCGCTCTGCTGCCTTGCTGTGTGGAACACCCAGACCTCACTGCTCTGATGGCTACAGCCACACGGGGCCTCTCCTGGACAAGGGTGAGGACAGAGCCAGGTAAAAACACAGAGACTGGAGGAAGTACAGGCTCCAGGATTCAGCCTCAGGGATAAAGAAAAAAAAAAAAAGACGCCACAACTTTATTTATCAGATGCAGCAGTGTCCTCTTCAATGACTTTCACTTCTTAACATTGGCTGCCAGGAGTGGTGCATAAACTTTGGAGTGAGCCTCTGGGCTATGTATCTAGCTCAGGGACTTTGGGAAGTCGATGTTCATCAGCTGTGTTAGCATCACAAGAACTCTGGTGTCTATATTTAATATCCACATTTAATTGCAGTATTGCAGAAAATATTTATTTCACACTTGTTTATTTTCAGAGACCAGCAATGATAGAGGTGCCAAACTCTCTTCAGATCAGAGGGTAACAAGCTAGAAAGGAGAGGCAGAGCCCTAGAAGGTCCTGCTCATAAAAATAAAGTTTGAACATCAGTGTATATGGTTTACAAAGGGTGACAGATCAATAGATATACAGTAATCTCTGGTGATTTCCTTCTCCATCTCCCCATTGGATGCTATTAATTGTACAGCCAGCTATCTCAAGGCACTCTAAGAAGGGTTTGACAGATAAAGTGACAGATGCTTTTCCAGATACTTGCTATCTCAGGAATTGCTAAACACTTAGTTGTAGACCACATTTATTTGCATAAACCATTTTAGCTTTGGAGAAAGAAAAAAAGAGATGGTGCTCTGCAATCCTTAAAATACTGGACTTAAATTAGAAACCAAGTCAGAAACAAAGGGTCTTGAAAGAGAGTTTAAAGCAATGAAGAAAATGTAAATTCAGCAATTAAGGTTGAATCTCCTAGAGAGGAAATATAAACTTTCTTCTGATTTCAAATGCGGAGTTTTCCTCCCGTGCACCTCTGTCCTCTGCTTCACCTTGCGGTTCATCTGGCTTTCTTCAGACTCTGGGTGTCCTCAGATCCCTTGCTTTCTCTCACTCTGAGGGGAATGTATCGGTTTGCCCAGTATGCCTCGTCTTCAGTGCCTTTTTTAGAACAGCCTGATTTACAGGCTGGTACCAATAGGTAATATCAACATGGGAGCTAGTCCTAGGCACTTTAATGGGTCAGAAGAGGAACTCACATAACCTCTGGATCCAAGGACAAAGAGAATGTCTTTTCAGAGATACAGAAATATTTGGGCATCAGTAAATGATACAATTAACTCTTCAGAAAAACCACTAGATGTTCCATTTTACATCATTTTAATACAACGGAATCACGTATACAAGCACATCACAGAGTTTGGATGGGATTAAGTGCTGTGTGTATGTTATATTTTTACATCCATACTTATACCATTCCTGATAGCCAAAGAATATTTGAAAAGTATAAGATATTGTTGAAGGACACTTTTCCTCTGAGTCATCCTTTTCTCCTACAGTGAACGTCAAATGCTTATGGGCTGTGATGCAATAGGCACAGGCTTTGGTTGTGGGCTATCTAAACAAATACCCACCCCTTCCTCCTGATCTCCTTCAGATCACTTCTTCCATGCTGTTGCTGAGACACTGAGCCATTTCACATCAAGGGTCTTCCATTGCTGAGGTGAGTTTTGGTAGGCTTGCAGAAAGGAAGTCACAAACTCTTGGGGATTAATCCTGCACTACTGCAGGGTAGAAGAATTTCAGGTAGGAGAATTTCAGGTAGGAAAATTTCAGGGTACACTGTAGACACAAGTCCCCTTTCAAGAGTCATACTTTTTGTTTATGGAGGGAAAAGAGAGAAATGAGGCATCCATATAAAAATTTATACTGGAAAAATGCAAAAAAAAAGCCAGCTTAAAAGCTGGCTGATCTTTTCCTAGACTGCATTACATGTCGCTATTTATATAAGGATTGGAGGTTTTATCTGCATCTTACATCCATAAGAATTTCCAGGAGAGTTTTTAGAACATAGTTTTTGTCCTGGCAAAAAGGGGGAAAGAAGTTTATAATTAAAACAAGCTATATTTATATATAAAGATGAAGAAGAGTACAGCTTTTGGGTTTGTGCATAAAAGACTTAGAAAATGGCAGGAGAAAAATATTCACAGGCATGTGATAGCAATGCAATTGCAATTATATAACAAGCATGCAAACTCAAGAAAGAGAAATTGGAATTTTCTTCACCAGAATAAATAGATTGGTATGGCTGCAACTGTCTTTCTAAGCACAAAGCACATGTACACAAAATGTATAAGGCTTTAACTCAATGAAAAAGAGAGCCTTTGATATTTCTAGATATCAGGTTTCATTTAGCATTATTTAAAAAATCTAGTCTGATCTTTACTTAGCATTTGTTTACTAATTTTTACTACACATTCCAAGTGTTTTTGATATATATCAGAGTGCATTAGGATTGCATGCCCTGGTTTTAGGTGCTACAGGAATGGCTTCTGTGAGAAGCTGCTGGAAGCTTCCTCCACCCCCTGTATAACCAATCCCAGCTGGCTCCCAGACAGAGATGCTGCTGGCCAAGGCTGGGACAATGGTGGTAAACACTCTGTGATGACAGATTTAAGAACAGGAGAGAAAAAATGTGATTGTGCAGATAGAATTGAAGCCAGAAAAGAACGGGGTGAGAACACGTGGGAGGAACAACCCTGCAGGCACCAAGGTCTGTGCAGAAGGAGGGACAGGAGATGCTCCAGACACCAGAGCGGAGATTCCCCTGCAGCCCATGGTGCAGCAGCTGTGCCCCTGCAGCACATGGAGGGGCAGGCAGATGCCTGAGAGAAAGATGGGGGAGACCTGTGCAGAGACAGGCACTTGTCTGGGGCCTGCAGACCTATGGAGGGAGCAGCCCATTCTGAAGCAGGCTTTCTGTAAGGGCTGGGAATCCCATGGGGCACCCACATTGGAGTAGGCTGCATCTGAAGGTCTACACTTCATGGAAGAGTAACCTGCATTAGAGCAGTTTGTGGAGGACTGTTGCCCACAAGATGGACTCATGATAGAGAGGTTTGTGGAAAACTATCTTCTGTGGGAGGGACCCCACAATGGAGCAGGAGAAGGACTCCTCTCCCTGAGCAGCAGCAGGAAGAACTTGTGATGAACTAATTGCCATCTCCATTCCCTGTCTTGCTGCCCCATTTTGAGGGAGCGGGTAATGTTGCCTGGAATCAGAAGAAAAACTTTTCCAAATAATATTTAATTAGTAGTACAAAGAGTAGATCTTTAATGAAAGCTTTCAGGTGCACTAAACATAGGCATGCATATTACAGGATTTCTACTATTTTTATAAGGTTAATTTTTTAGTGTATTTAGCAGGTACATCCTACTGACCAATTGCCCCAGTAATACACACTAGGGTCAGTCCCTTGGAGATGCTCCAGGGGCTTCTTTTCCCTATTTCTTGTTATGTCTCTTAAGTTCTAGCGCAAAAGAGAGTGTCTTTGTTAGAAATTATTTTCTTGAAAATAAGATTAAACAGAATTTCAAGAATGTGTCCTAGCTATGGTTCTAAAGTGTAGGGTAATAAGGTGCTAGAGGCTATAAAACTAGGCATTAAAAAACTACAAAGCTACAAATATATGAAAAAAATATAAAAAAAACAAAAAAAATCTTTAGGCATCAGTAAAGCCTGAAAAAGAGGAAGGAGTTGAGAAAGGTGTTTTTAAAATTTATTTTACTTCTAATTATCCCTCTCTGATTTTGTTAGCAGTAAATTCATTTTCCATTAGCTGAGTGTGTTTTGCTCAGGACAGTTTGATGAGCAATCTCTCCCAGTCCTTATCTCATCTCATGAACCCCTCATATTTTCCCTTCCCTGTCTGGTTGCGGAGGGGAGTGATAGAGTGGCTTTAGTGAGTGTCTGGCATCCAGCCAGGGTCAACCCACTACACACAAGTATTCTGAACATCTCTTTTCTTCTCATTTCCTCTCTTCTTGATTTTGCTAGTAAAGCCAAGACAAACTGTAGGATCTAAAAAACAGATAGGTAGACCTTTACAGCAGGAGGCACTTGAACTGAAATTTAATCCCTTATTAGATTTTAGGAGCCTTTCTATTTCCTGTAGAAAAAGAACTCAAAACCGAAAAACAACATAAAATGAAAAATCCTGTGAAGGAATCAAATAATGATCAATAAGACTTACATAACATTCTTGGAAGACAATGAACTTGGCATAAATCATTTCACTTGCATAAATCTTTTTTGAAAGTCAGTGAAATTTCCAAGTTCTAAACCAGTGCAAAACTTTACCTTTCTTGTAAATTGACACTGCCTCTCTGTGCTTTTTTGCTTTTCCCATGCCCATCCCACATTTCATTTTCTTTGGACTGCACCACTTTACAGGTGAGAGAATTTTATTCCTACAGCTTCACATCTTAGGGTCCTGATTCAGACTGGGACTTTTGGCTACAACAGCAAGATAACACCAAGATAGAAGAATGCCTTTTTTCCTCAAAAATCTTTTCAAATGGGACTACCAAATGGCATATGAAGAAATGTAGTCCTATACATGCTAGTAACTGTTCTCTCACATACAAAACACATAAAAACCACAGATATGATATGCCAGTAACATGATTCATCCATCTGAATTTCTTTTCTCCCTTTTCCTGAATATTTCTAATGTGAGCCATAACTTTTTCAGATTGAGAACTCTTCATATCTTATGTTACATACCAATTAATGCAATGTCTTGAAATGAAATCTGGGAAGATAAAATATTAGATGCACAAGCAGGCCCATTTCTAATAAAATGCCAAGCTTTTTGTAATGGAAATTTATTTTTAGAAAGTAAATAAAGAGATTCATCTTCCAGACCAGAAGCAATAGGAAAATTAACAATTGTTTAATCATGAAGATCAGTAAGATGCTCAATGTTAAGTGTAAGACTAGTCATTGACCCTTTCTAGTGAATGAATGGATTATTATCTTCAACATTTCAATTTAGCCTTATACCACAAGTGCATAGTAATAGTGATTTTATTATGCAGCCACATAAATAATGCAGTATTTTTAATGATCCATAGCCTTTAGAACACCACACTGAAAGTAAGAAAGTAGCACACTATATTTAAATTTTACTGACATTAAAGTCATAAGGAACACAGAAATTTCAACAGCTTTAAAGAAAAAAAATCAACGCAGTAGCAATGAAATTGTCTAGCTTTAGCACAGTACCTGTCAATCAATATATGGATAGCTGATTAGCAAAGGAATCTGTAATCTCAAAAAGAAAGTAAGGACATCGTAATAACAAAGTCTGACTTAATATAGTCATTATTTTGCCTCTATACTAAAATAATATATAATGCATGTAGGATATTTTAATATTTAACAATGCAAACAAAACACCCATATGTTTCATTGTTTTCTTTAGCTCTTATAAAAACAGTATATTCTTTTCTAGCTCTGCAGAAAGAGCAAGGACTTTAAGGAAAACACAATGCTGAACAATTGCTTTCAACACAAGGATCTCTAGGGAGGCTCTGTTTCACTCTCTGTGGGAAAGGACCTTTTTGGTTATTTTGTGATTCATCAGTTTTCAGATTGTAGAGAGCAAAAGTCTGAAAAACATGAATGTGATGCAGTGAAAAGCATTGCAAAAGGAGGGTTGGATGTAGACATTCTGATGTGAGTGGGCGTTATTTGGACAATGAGCAATACTAACTCTGCTCCTGGGCTTTCTTTTTGAGCATCTGCCTTTCTGACTGACACAGGCCAAGAATTCTCTTGCTTCAACTGCTTCCATTCATACACGAAACTCTTGCTACACAATCATGTGCTTATTGACTCAATGTTGCCTTCCCAGCTATACATACAAGCACGCCTGCTGGTATTGCAGCACAGCACTAACCCCTCATTTCACATTTATCTGAAACTACAGCACATATGCGTGCATATCTAGTGCATACACAATTCTCAGAGCCTGGCTCTTGCAGCTCTCTAAATGTTTTCTGCTCAGCTACCTTTTCTGAGCTGATGTATTTAAATGGCTGTGGTCATCTTCTCAACAGGTCAGCACCACCAAGTGCTCTTTAGGGCTTTTCTAAATGTCTTGCACATTTCTAAAGAACACATGTAGCTTTGATTTGGGTTTTTTTCACCAGTAGCTCAGTGTGTTTTCTCAGTATGGTCCAGTTTTGTTGGAGTGCTCCTAATTACTCAGTCACTGATTCGCTGAATGATGGTGTCCTCATGACAAATCCTAGAGCAGCATGTTCTGTATGTCACGATTTGCATGGAATCTTATTTCAAACCTAGCTACTTAGCTAGTCAATAAACTAATTTGAGTATGCCAAAAGTACAGGATAATACTGCTCTTTGATATTAAAAAGATCTTTCAGATCTTCTTTGAGCCAATAAAACCAACCAAATATTCCTCAGCCTTAGTCCCTCTGTTTGTTATTCTGCACACCACAGCTAATCCTATAATTCTTAAGAGAAATGCTTTGACTTCACAGCAATGGATTTGTCTTCTACCTACTAAAACACGCAGAAGTAATCAATATTAAACCTCACTAGATGAGTTTCTTTACAAATTGGCTTCACCATCAGAGTAGTTGCTCTACAACATACTCTAAACCTCTGTCTGATCATTTACTTCTCCTTGGCTGATTTGGGTTTTTTATTAATTCTGCCAAAATTTATATATTCTGAAAAGAAAGGGAAGCAAGAAACATGGTCACATGCTCATGTCTGAGACTCATAGAATTTAAATTGCTCAATAGTCTGTCAGTATAATATCCGTGATCTGTGAATTGTGTTTTTAAACATTACTTTACTGACTGCTATGCAGCAACTAACCCTGGGTATGAGCTGCTCCCCGCTCACATGGTGACATTTACAGGCACTTCAAGATGTGTAAGTCCAGAACCAGAGGAAAAATACCAATGTGGTTATGAGATGTGGAGTGTGACATCTTCCTGCTACTGCCACATCAGAGTTGCTAACATAGAGCACAACGGGTAGGTGAATAATTCTAGGAAAAAGAAAAACAGCCTGTCAAGACTAAGAAGGGAGGAGGAGGGATATTGAAGTAAGAGATCTTTCTTCTCTACAACACAAGAACTTTGGTAACTTCTTGATATTATGACAAGGAGTACAAAAGTGAAATGTAGCTCTCTCACTTTTCACAATTATTCCCATAATTAATTCTACTGTTTCAAAATAACATCTTTTTTTTATCAATAATGGTGTGGCCAACAGGATTATAGAAGGAATCATCTCCCACTCCTTGGCACCAGTGAGGCCACTTGTCAAATCAGTTTTGGGCCCCTCATTCACTGCAAGAAAGACTTTGAGGTGCTGGAGCATGTCCAGAGATGGGTAATGGAGCTGGTGAAAGGTCCACTAGTCTTATGAGGAGCAACCAGAGAAAAGGAAGGTCAGGGTGTACCTTAGCACTCTCTGAAACTACCTGGAAGTAGTGTACTTCTCCCAGGTAACAACTGACAGGACAAGAGGAATTGACCTCAAGTTGCACCAGGGGAGGTTTAGATTGGATATTAGGAAATATTAATGTCAAGAACTGGAACAGGCTGCCCGTGGAAGTCATAGAATCACCATCTGTGGCAGTGTTTAAAAGGCATGTGGATGTAATACCTGGAGTCATGTTAAATGTTGAACATACTGGTGCTTCATTAAGAGTTGGGCTGGATGATCTTAGAGGTCTCTTCCAACCTTAATGATTTTGTGATTCTGTGATTTTGTGATTTGTCATTAAAAATGAAAAGTTTGAGGCCATGGATTTTTGATTCCATGGATACACTATTTCCCCTTAGCTACTTTACTTCAGTTCTAAACACCAAGTTAAATAAATAAATATACAAAAGATATTTCCCCTCTAAATATTTTTGATGCAGAGACACAGGAAAGGTTTCTCCATGTTGGTTTAAAAATATGACAATTTTAATTTTTTTTATGTTCTATCATTCCTGGATGGCCTGGATGATAGGATAGAGTATGCCAACCACAGGTTTGCACATGATATAAATTTGCGAGAAGTGTTTGATACATGAGATGGTTATGCAGCTATTCAGACGGTCATGGACAACCTGGAGACATAGAAAAACAAGTAATCTTGTGAAGTTCAAAGGGAATTCAAAAGTCTTGCCTCTGAGAAGGAATAACCCCATGTATGATGGAAGAAATATGGTAGCCCATGTATCTTCTACTGGAGGCTGACTGCCTGGACAATGGCTATTCAGAAAAGGACCTGAGAGTCCACAAGGTGAAAATAAGGCAAAAATGTGCTTTTGTGAAAAGAAAGCAAACAATTTCCAGCTTTAGGAGGAGCATCACCAGCAGTTTGAGGCGTATCATCCTTTCCTTCCCCTTTGGAGTCATGTGTCCAGTTGTGGGCTCCCTACAAGAGACAAACATACTGGAGGAATTTTACTGAAGAGCCTTCAAGGTTCTAGGAGACTGCAGCATCCTTCACACAAGGAGAGGCTGAGACAGTGGGGACTGTTTGGCTTTGAGAGAAGAAATGTCTCAGGGGAATCTTGTCAAATACCACACAGATATAAGCAAAGAAGATGGAGCCAAACTCTTCTCAAAGGAGGAGAAGAGGAGTTGAGAAAGAGGGAATTCAATTTAAGTATAAAACCCACCTTCTTTGCTGGGAGTGTGGTCTAAGACAAGAACACATTTTCCATGGAGCTTTTATTATCTCCATCCTTAAAGTTATTCAGTACCAGACTAGACATGAATCTGATCAACCTGCTCTTGCTGAGCCTGTTTTGAGCAGACATCTTGACTTAGAATAAATACGGGTGTGCCTTCAAACCTTAACTGCTCTGTCATTTTGTGAATTAGCATTTGCTATGTGCAGCTGAGTTCTCAAAAATGATTAGTTCTTATTTCGCCACAGTGTATCTTCTGCCTCCCTTTTTTTTGACTCTCCTGACCTTTACATAATAGCTGAATAGATGTACACTACCCTGAAAATCTCAAGCCTTCAAAAAATATTTTCTATACAAATTTGCATTATGTGTGACAAAAAAGTAGATAATTTGTCATACTCTTCCAAAACATTCGTGCTAGGCTTAGCCTAAAATCCTCTGTGTTCTCTGATCTATTTCTGCAGCCTGTTCCCATATGAACAAAAGTGGCTTTTAATTAAAGCCATCTTCACTTTACAGTTCTGGAATGCTGTAATTTTTTTGTTTTTGTTTTCTCTGAAAATGTTACAGTGCTGAAAAATATGTAGTACAGAATAGAGACCAAATTAAAATATATATTTAAGATAGCAGTTGGAATTAATGTGGTACCTAAGAAACATCTGACAAACAAAACTAGAACTCTGAGAAGTTGTAAATTTTATTATTAGACTGGAAGACTTCTGGATACACCAGTAATGTGAGCTGCCTGAAGGACAGCCTGTCTTAAGAAGAAAAGAAAGCTAAATGGAAGAAAATGTCTGCTGGAAAATACTGACAAGAAAATGCCAACTTGGAAACTATGAACCTGGGAACTAAGCTTATGAACCAGAACCATCCTTGAAAAAGTCTGATGATTTCTCAGAAATATTGTTGGTTAACCTAGAAAGAGGAGACATCCTGAGATTATATCAATAAGTGCAAACACAAGGAGCTGAAATGACACCTTGTCATTCAAGAAGGTGCAAAACAGTCTAAGAAAAACAAAAATTTCTCGGAAATAACATAAAACCCCATCATCAGTTGAAAAACAGAATTGAAGCATCTATTGGCTCCACAAAGTAATAATGTTCTATGCCATTTCATGTCTGATATAAAACAAGTCTTATTTCTACTAAAAGCTACATCTCTTTTCCTGGGACCATACCTTGCCACATCTACTTTTTCTTTTTTAAACAGATTGAATTCTCCACATTAACTTTCTATGAGATCTTGTGTTCTCACTCTAGATACTGTACCCCAGATCATCTTTGAAGTGAGACAGCCTGTAATCTCACTATACCTACATGGCACACTAGTTGCTTATTCAGCGCCTCTGGCTTTATTTCACAGTCTTACATGGGAGATGACTTTGAGTATATAATCTGTCAATTTCAAGTACTCCCGGACAAAATCAATCACCTCTGCAAGGCTCTTAGTTGCCCAAAAAGTGTTAAAGACAAAGAGGTGGAAAGGAGGACAGCCACTGAAAAGGAGAGAAAGACAGGGAGACAAAAGGAAAGCTAAAAAGCAGTCAGAAAAGACTATCTACCTTTAATTTCCCACCTAAAAATGCAGCTAATAGTATTTTTATCTTTAATCAAGTACTCAGTTGTATTCAAGTCTGAGTTCAGTGCACTTCAGTCAATGCAAAATACCTCTCAGTCTCATCAGGATGTGAGCTACTCATTGCAGGTGGTAATCTATGTGTAATCCCGATAATGTGACTGACATTCCGATTTTATTTTTGCTCATCTAGTTGTGACTGTCAGTAGTAATACAACCCACCTGTAATCTACTGTATACAAGAGAAAAAGATAGGCAGAGCATGACAACTCTAATTCACAAAGACTTGGGGGATTTGAAAGACCTTTCAGCTGGGGAAGAAACCGAAGTCGGCATATTAAGGAATATATCTGCAAAATAAAGTATTGCAGAAAAATTTTATTCTCTCGAACTCTGAACACACTAGGTTGGAGTCATCTTACTGAAATTTAGGCATCTAAATTAGGCATCAAATACAATGTTACTAGTCAGCCTTCCTTTACAGTCAACAACAGGAAACAGATATTTCTGGGGGAAATCATTCAAATCCATGCCAAAGCCACATGAATTATATTCAAGTAAGGGGAGCATATCGTATCTTTACACAGATACCAAGAAGTCAGCCAGCAAGAATGACAAACATTATATTACCCTGTTCTAAATATTATTTCTTCAAATAGTTTCTTGTAAAATGAGTAAGCCTGTGTATTTGTTTGCCTGTGCCTTTCCATCTCCCTCAAGAGCTGAATAGTTAGTCAAGACTAGCTCCTACAGAAAAGTCATGTCCAAGGTGAGAATGGGTGACATGCTCTGTTTCTGTCACTGAGTTATCTGAGTGTCAAAGCCTCTGCATCTGGGATATGAAACCAATGGACTAAATCATCCAGCTAGTGTGCTCAAAAATTCAAGACAAAAAGTCAAATAGATGCACAGCCAAAGGAAAGTTTTAAAAAAACATGCAATACAGTGAGACCTGAAAGCAATAGCCTCACAAGTGAACAGCCAGGGAAACTCTTTATGTGCACCATACCATTGCTCACAAGAGAAGATGCTTAAAGAAAAACAATTAAACAAACAAAAACCAAACCAACAAAACAAAAACTCAAATATTTTTTCTTGTGACAAAGCAGTTTGAGGTGTTGCTCAGAATACATTCCCTGAAACTTCATTTAGATTCATTGGCAAATTGTTCTGGCAAAGCTTTCTTCTGCAGTTCTAACTGCAAAATATTACCTTTTCAATACTTGTAAGTCTATTGGGCTGTAGGGCTAAATTTGGTTTATTGCCTTTAATGGCAATAATCCACAGAGAGTCCCAGTATTACAAGATTTTTCCCCCCTAAGAAATGATCTTTAAAATATGGTTATTTTCACATTCAAGTCTTCCACAGCAGTTTAGTGACGTTCAAAAGACTAAATCTTTTTGTGGGATATTTTCATGTTTACATGACTGAAATACAATTAATACTCTCATGTTGTATTTTCAATACATCATCATGCACAATTCTGCCAATTTAGAAAACTTTGAATTGATACAGAATCAATAAACATTCCCAGAGGAATTCTTTTTCCACATTTGTATTAAATGTATTATTTTCCTAGTAAGGGATAAGTATCATGACCTTAAGCTCTACATTTAGTTTTAATTTACTGTAGAATAAGAAACAGGTAAATTCATTAAGTTAATGGACCTGCCCCTATAATAAACACAAAAAAAGATTGTGAGAATCTAGCCACCATAGAAGCAGTACCATCAAATGCATTTTAGACTGAATATTGGTTTCCATTCTTTTTCCCAATTTTCTTGAAGACAAGGGTTAAACAGCTGTGACCTGCTGATCTCAGTATCAGAGTGATCAACAGTCTGCCAAGTCTTTCCCATAAAACATAATATTTGAACCAATGAATAGGTAGTTTCAGTCAAAGGAAGGAATCACTTTTCTTTTAAGTTCTGGGAAAGCAAATAATTTTTTGGTTAGGCTGAGTAAGTGACTTTTTAGCTCAGTGATTGAATTTGGTATCATCTCAAATGAGGAAAAGAGATTAGCATGAACTCAAATGTTACTAGATGCCCAAAAATCCACATTACAAATTCAACATCTCTAGAAAAACAGCAGTTGTAACTTGAATCTTCATTAAAAAGTCAAGTCCCTATAAGACACAAATCCACTGGACTCCAGACTTAAAGGACATTATTTATTACTCATACATATGTACTGTGCCTAAAATTTTTCAAGGCATGTTTTTTTTTTTTTTTCTGTAGACAAAATTTAGACAGAAAAAAAGTTCAACTCTCTTAGAAAAAAGAAGAATGCTGGAAAAAAGCAAAATTAATTCCACTTATTAGGATACAATTTTTTAAAACCTTCCTACCTGGGAGCACAAGCGAAATAGTGTGAAACTCCTCGGCTGTCACTGTCCTGGGCAGCAGATAGCATGTCTGTGACTGTCAGTTCTTTGTTCGCTGAAAATAACTTATTTTTATAAAAATGTTACATTCTTTTCAGTGTCAATACACAGTTTTAATCTAACAAATAAGAGATGGCAAAAGTAAAATAATACTACAGCCATTATTTAGACAAGAAAAGCATACTGTATTTTTTGTGAATTGATGAACAGCAATTGAAAATATTTCTGGCATTGTTAGAGGAGGCTGTGGGTTTTTTTGGACAGTAGCTCTTAACTTCATATGCTTCACCATCTCATAAAATGGAGATATGACCTGATATCATTCTTGTAATTGTTATGTTTGTTTAACTCCATTGTTGATGGTCAATAAATCTTATGGAAATTTGAGCAAAATATTGCATTTTAAAAGAAAGCTCATCACATGGTCAAGTCCTTTTCTTAATTCACTTAACAATTTTATGAATTGTGGCCCAGCACTACCTATTTTCTGGTTAGGTAGGAGGTTATTTACATTTAATATACAAGCCTTACATTTCATTAGTCTTGACTTTGTAAATTAGTCTGAATATCTCTTAAACATTAAGTTTTTTCACTTCTTCTCTTTTTGTTAGCAGAAAAATAGATTATCCATTCCTTCTCAAAGTGACATAAAAGCAAGTCATACCCATGCCTTTTTTAAATTATGAGAACATTTTGAAGTAATATTATGGGGTTTGGTCCCAAGTAATAAAATATCTCAAGTGATGTTTTGCTAAACTCCATGAATCGGATACACAGATTGAAATGCAGCTTCTTCCTTCCTTTATAACCTGTTGTTATAGTTAATATTCAGAGATTCCTATAATTTGAAGATATACAAATAATTTCCATGAGACAGAAGATATTATTTTATTCTAGAGTCTTCACTTATTTTTGAGATCTTTCAGTCTGAACTTGTCTAGATAAATGCACATTAATCAATGCCATTTATGTTAGTCATGACACAGGTAGTCAATCATTTACCAAAAATAAAGAGATTTAGAAAACTGTACAAATGCAAACACAGATTTTGTTCCTGCCATCTCCTTGGTTCTCACAAAACCCAATCTCTGTCACATGATTTATCTCACACAACTTGCTGTTACTCAGATTAACTATATAAATTTAAAATATCTGTGCTGGAGATTCAGAAAATAATAGTTTTCTGGCAATTTGTATACATTTGTTCAGATAGTTAATTTTAGAAGACAAATAATAGCTTTCCACAGAATTAAGGAGAAGATGGCTGAGAATTGAATAGCATTGCCTTATCTATTCAAAGAGGATGTTGTCCATTCATCAACTTGATACATTTAGTTAAGACTGTCAGCGACTATAATGTGATAAGATAATGGAAAGCATTCATTTTAATTATCTAGAATATTTCCCCTGTGAAAGTTGAAAATAGCTTCAATTAATTCTAGTAATGAAGGGATAAAGAAAGTAATCACTTTATAGCTAGATACAGTTGAATAAACAAATGCTGCATAGTTGACCACAAAATATATTTTTGCATAAATTCATTTGGCTTGTTTTGCTTGCTTGGTTGGTTCATTGGAGTGTTTGAGTTTTTTGTTTAATGTGGACATTAATCTTAAATTCAAGAATTTTTTTGTAACCTTGTTTGTCCAGTTTTTTTCTTCTAAAATTACTACTATAGACTTTCAAATCTGTTTTTAAATATATACTATCATAATAACTTAAAAACTTTGCTTTCTTGTACATTTAAATGTTTCAATTTAAGAAACTGTTCTGATTTTGAGTGTGGATCATATATAGAATCTATGTAGACTGTGGTATTCTCATGGCTGCTACCTCACATACCTGCTGGGATCCTTTCTTTTACACTGACCAATGAACAATCATCCACAATTCCCACTTTTACTAAAAATGCATATGAGCACAAATGAATCAAAATTCAAGCGACTTACTTCTACCTAATTCTGATGATCAACTACCTCTTAAAAACCAATAAAGCCAGGAAATCTAGAAGTTTGCATTGAAAGATAGATTTTGATAACAAAAATAAATAGAAAATATGTTTTCAATCATGATACTTAAGATAATTGATTAAATGCTTCACTAAAGATCGTGGAAAGTAACCCTGAATATGTGTGGACTGAGTAAAGGAGGCTTTTAGTAGCAGGTGATTTTTTGCTAAATGCAGACGGAAGGTGGCAGTCCCTGATATTAATTTATCAGTTATGCTTCTACCACAGTGTTAGACCACGAATAACTTAATTAAACCATGATAATTTATTCATAAATCCTAGACTAAAGAGTGACAGCTGGTAACCTGTTTTATCAAGTGGATGAAGGATTCTGTTCAGAACAAGGCTCTGAGTGAAGCTGAGTTCTTTGGCAACAGCAAATCTTTCCAAGGAGGTCTGCCAAAACATGGTACACCCACTGCCTGCTGAAAGTACCCACCATTACCCAGCAACCTCAAAACTGGACAGAATGAGTGCAGTCCTACAAAGGAAAGCTAAATAACCCTTCTCAGAGAGACCATATCAAAACAGCTACAGTGAAGATTTTTATAGCAAACACAGTCTCCTTTCTCCAATAAAGTTTATTTTAGTTTTTCATAATTCTGAAAACATCAAGATATGAATTCTGATTTAAAAGTGAATAGAATTATTTTCTCATATAGAGGAAAATACGATTATGCAGGTATTAGGATGATGCACTGGACATAGCACTTGGGAGTGAACACAGTTCATACAACAATTAGGATTTCCACTTGCTACTCATAGTTCTTTCAGCTGCTAGAGTAGAAACTAAATTAAGAACAGAGATTTTCCCACACCCTTCTCCTGGACAAACTGGCAAGATTGAGTGAGTAGGGTGAGTAGTCTGTGAAATGGGTGAGAAATTGCTTAGCAGGATACACTCAGGGAGGTGTAATCAATGGTTTTCACTCAGGCTGGCAGCCTGTCACAAGGGGGGGTTCCTCAGAAATTAATGTTCCATATCTTCACAGATGTTCTGGACAATGCCATCTTACAAAGGGACCTGGACAGGCTGAGAGGGTGGGGCTGGCAAGAACAGTGCGAGGTGCAGCAGGGACAAGTGCACAGTCCTGCACCTGGGGTGACACCACCAAAGGGCCTGGCACAGGCTGGGACCGGCGGGTGTGGCAGCAGCCTCGCTGAAAGGGACACGAAGTTCAGGGGACAATCACCTGAACGGAGTCACTGCTGTGACACTGTGGCTCCGAGGGAAATCAGATCCTGGGCTGCAGCTGCAGGGCATTGCTGGCAGAGGGACAGGCGGGATCACCACGCTCTGAATGGAGCTGGTTGGGCAGCACCACCTCTCCTTCTGGTCCCCACAATTCAAGGAGGGCACAAAAATGGGCAAAGGGCTGCAGAGCCTTCCCTGAGGAAAGACAGAGGGAGTTAGGCCTTTTAACACTGAAGACGAGAAGGATCATCACAGTATTCCAGCACTTAGAAGGTGGCTACAAAGAATAGAGAGGTTCTCACACCACAAAGAGTCACATTGTGAAGATGAGGGGCAAAAGGTACAAGCAAAAGTTTTCTTGACATAAGAAAGACAGTTTTGCAATGAGAACAATCCCTGATTGGAACAACCTCCCCAGGAACTGGTAGAACCCTCATCACTGTAGATTATCAAGGTGCAATTCTGGAGGATGCTAGATAATCTCATCTAGATTCCCTTTCCCATGGAAATGTGGATCAGATATTCCTGAGTTCTCTATGATTTTATTGGGTTTTATGCATTAATGGCCACATAATTTTTCATTTATCTTTCTCTCAAAATGGAAGGGTTGTCTTCAGGGCTTTAATTATTATTGCTGGTGTCTACTCTAGCACGTAT
>VYXF01006327.1:115347-149870 GCA_013397295.1 Polioptila caerulea | reverse complement strand
AAAAAAAAAAAAAATAGAAATAATTAATTGTAAGTATCAGCTGGGAGGCACTTCAAGCAATGATTATTCTGTCAGCTTTCAGCTAATTGCTCGACATAACTGACTGCTATTTGAAGATTTCTGAACATATTTAAAAGCAAATATAAAGTCTTTTCCTGAGAAAGAACAAATAACACAGACTTTACTGTGATGTCATTTATATAATCATTTTACACAGGCAGTTGGAGCTGAGTCTGGTTACAGTCAACTTATGAAAATTCAAAGTTGCTTGGTTGACCTGCAAGAATCCCTTCAGATTACACACAGTGAGATCAGGATCTAGATCCTTCATTTCAATGGGCAACACCTAGTTTAGAGCATGAAATTACAATAAGACCTGGAATATGAAGAAATAGCAGAGTTACACTTTTAAGATATAAAAGACTTAAGAAGATATATTGAGAATTGGATGCCCAGTACATAGGGTGAAACATGAAAAATGAAGGTTTATTTTCATGCTCTCACCTGAAATGCAAATGTGTAATAGATGTTTAGCTATCTCCTTTCATTCTATCATCCTTTCATTGATCACAGTGCAAAAATATGTAACACTTCATAATCGAACTGGTGGAAAGCCTGTATTACACAAGTGACTGTAAGGAGCTCTCTGTAAGTGTATCTGTTTTAATTTGAGTCTGTGAAGTTGGGTCTTCCCTTAGAGCAAGCCCAAAACCTTTATGGTTGAGAAAACATTCACTGCCAAATATTCTAAAAATAACTTGCAAATCCCCAATTTATGTCAAAATATATGGCTTCAGTGAATTACAAACTTATTTATACAGAGTATGAATTTACATTTGCATATTCATAGGTATCTCAAATGGCACATATCTATGTGCATATGTACATATTTCATTTCCGCCTATTAATATGAGATCTAAGTTGCTGGTTTCTCATTATACTTCGGCTGAATCCCCTGTTACCTCAATTTTTTGGTATAACATTATTTTCTTACAGTAGGACACACCACATTAGGAATAGAAGAAAATGTACAGCACCAGATTATAGGAATTATTTCTTTATTGTGTCCAGAGTAAAGCAGCCAGGGCTGCCAAATTTCTTTTCTCATTGTTCCACACAAGAGAATCTGTAGTGTCTTTGTGTCCTGGGATACACTCCTATATGGAGCTTAGAAAATACTAGTACATCTCTTCTTCAGAAGGTAGTCTATTATTAAATAATGCATTAAAAACCTTCAGAAAGTATTTTTAAAGCCTCCAGACCTCTATGTAGTGTTCGTTTCATGTTCTTCAAGGTTTTGCAATCCCTTCCTGTTTTAGCTCTCAATAAAATGAAAGATTGACATTATTCTGTGAGGTTCAGGTGGTCTATTGATCTATGATCTCTTACAATTAAATCATGCAAGAGCCTTCACTGACCAGAAGAGTATGAGATAAAATCAGGTACAGAAGAGGCCTAAACATATGGTGCTGGAAGCACCACCCGGACAAAAGCAGTAACTTATTACAGGCTGAAAACGTTCCTACTTTCAGATCTAAATGACACAAATAACAGAAACAAAGGTCACAAAAACCAGTTGTCTCAGGGATGGATGACAAAAAAACCCCACCACGAAACAGAGAACTTCTGTTAAGCAACCTGAAAGAGGAAAGGTCATGGCATGGCTCTGGGATCCAGCCAAAACATCCTTTTCCTGCACACATCTTTTTGACTTCAGCCAGTTTTAGCTATGATTGCCAGGATACATCATATTTTGAGTAGGGAGGAAATTCAGAGCAATTTCTCACTACACAGTTGTGCTTCTGCAATCCAGAAGGGCTAACCCCAGCATCAGATTACTGGAGCACAGGGGTTCACTAATCCATTAGCTATTACATCTACATTCCTGGGTTTTCATAAGAAATGCAATGGCTGTGAATCTCTGAGGCGTCTCCTAAAGCAATGACTGACTTTGGAGATTATCACTCCCTTTTCCCTTAAAACAGATGGAGTTTCCCCTGTGGCTTCATGCTGCTGGAAGGGATTCTGGATAACCTCTGACTATTTAATCCCTGCAGACCTTGAGAGCAGTGCAAGTGTGGGTGGTGAATGAAGAGAAAAGTTTTCCTACTGAATTCTGAGAATTCTTACCCTTCAGGTGCTCCCTCTTTTCCAAGAGTGTCAATGATCTGCTGTCAAAATGTTCAGGAGACACTTGAAGAAAAATATTTTTCTCTAGGCTGGGATAAGCCTCATGTCTCAGAGGAGCATAAACAAGTCCAAAAAGGCTGAAGGAAGAAGGGAATCTGCATGTAGACCTTTTTAAATAAGAGAGCAACTTCATTTATTAAATAAAGTAATTCTAAGGAATTGTTTATATCCTAAAAATATGCTAAGGGCATGATTAGTGAGGAAGTGAACTAAAATTAAATTTGGAGATAATAAATAGCATTTCATAGAATTGTTGAATCACAGAATATGCTGAGTTTGATTATTGAGTCCATCTCCTAGCCCTGCACAGTGACATCCCCATCACACTGTGAGCCAAAGAGCATTGTCCAAACACTCCTTGAGCTCTGTCAGGCTGCTGCTGTGACCACTTCCCTCAGGAGCCTGTTCCAGTGCCCAAACCCCCTCTGGCTGAAAAACCTTCTCCTACTATCCAGCCTAAACCTCTCTTGACTCAGCTTCATATTATTTCCTTGAGTCCCTTCTCTGGTCTTATTTCAAGGCAATGCAACCAAAATTAATTAATTTGATTACTTAAGGTTGAAGCAATCAAACTTGTGTGAAGCTCCACAGTCATTAACAAAGAAATTTTACTGAAAGGGATATCCAAACCACAATCAGGCCATTTAAACTGCTTTTCCCCTCCCAACCCTTAATCTTTGCCTTTTGATCTTAAAAGGGGAATTTTTAGAAAGTCTTCAAGCTCTTCTCAGATTTTAATTTGAGATAATGGAGGTAAAGACAGTTCATCTCTCTTTCTGAAAATTATGATCTTTGCTCTCTCAAACACGAAGGAAAGGCAAATATAGGTAATGACTCCAGCTGAACTCCTTCCTTCTGACAAAACACAGAGCAGAAATTTATGCTGAGAATGTGCTCAAAGCCAAATGAGTTACATTCAAACCTGAGTGTCTATAACAGGTTGTATTTCATCTGGAAGACCACAGCAGACCAAGTTAAGTCTGGCCTTCACAGGAAGGACTCATTTTGGCTTTTTACCATACAGCCATACTGAATGAGTGCAGAATCATGAGGTGAAGACATTTTAACTCAAAAACACTCTGCATTTCAGCCCTAGGGTACAATCCACCTTGAGAGTTTAATCAAGAATATAAAGCCAATGACTATGAAAACACTTGTGTATTTTCTTTGAACCTGTACCATTATGTATCTGACTTTATAAAAATTGCTTTTCACCTAGGACCATCTGAACCATTGGCAAACCTTTTACCATTTAAGATCCCCATCGAGATTATCCCTTGATCCTGAAAGTTCTGGCACTACTTTCTGCTGTAATGTTTCCTTGTCTCTTGTCAGGGAGGGAGGCAGAAGGACAGGAGAGAGAGGATTGATTTCTAATTTGGGTATAGTTAAAGTGCAATTTTTGGGTATTTATAGCAGGTGATTTCAGACACACTGAAGACAAGTCCTAAGGTTTTCGATGATCATGTAACAATTGCAAAGATAAATACTCTCCCAAAGCAATATCATTTATTTTAAAGGTGAACTCTGCAATTCAATACTATGTCTTATGTATAAGTATTTTGGCTCAGTTTGTATCACTTTTAGCTATATTGGCTAAAGATTCTTTAAACATGTATCATATCACTGAATTTAACAGGGATGAAGACATGTCCATGGCTCCTGCCCATAACACATTTTCCGGAGGAGTAGAAGGTACCATGTTTTTGTTTAGACACAGCTACCAACTATATTTGTTCATGTTAGTTTATGTTATTTCTCCAAAATCCAAGAGCTGTCTAGGAAGAATAAAGGGATTCTATTTTTCCAAGAGCTACCATCTGTGTTGGATTTAGGGCGCTTGTGAAAACCTAGTGTCAAATGAAGAGACATACTTTAAGTGCTGAAGGATAAGGAAAAATTACTTAGAGCAACATATTAGTTTAGAGCAGTTTATGACAGTTTATTACTTTATAAGATATTCAGGCTATTTCCTCTTGCTTAATTGGCATACTAGATGAAATAAGATACAGGTTAAATAGAAGAAATGGAAGAAAATTTCATAACAATACTAAAATATTAAATTAAAACAGATGTTGCAAAGTTTAAAAGATTCAAAATTTTCAGGAATGTGTGTATGGGATACTTGCAGTCCCATGGTTTGATATCAATCTACAATCTACAAAGCCTAATTTTCAAAGCTGTTGACAACGCAGTTGCTCTGGGTGCTCTCGAGATTATATTTAGCTACAAAGAAAGTTTGCAAATTACACTAACTTCTAATATTTTATTTTATTATTATAATATTTCATCATTATTATTCTAATATTATTAATAACAGATCTGATATTTATTATTTTATTATTAATATTTATTATATTGTTTTATTATTCTAATACACTGCAAGAGGAGTGTCACTTTACAAGCATTTTGAAAAGCCTTATTAGCACAGACTGGACACTCATTTTATCTACTTATTAATAGGAAACTGTTTTGATTGTTTTCCAAACACAGTTTGTTAACAGATCAATGCTCAAGCAAGGTACCAGAAACTGCAGTGCGTAGCAATTTCTAAAGCATAAATACCAAGGGGCTGCATTTCTTGCTGTCATAACTTTACATCAGTCTGTTCTGCTCCTTCAGACACTGTGGGTCAAGTGAGATGAGGGCACAAGGGAAGCAGATGCTTCCCCTCTACCAAAACACCAGTGTGGGAAAGAACAGGGAAAAAAATACATGTAGTCTATGACATTGGGCAAAATGGAGCAAACATGACCTTCAAGCATACACAGCATTCTATACTACACAGAAATAAAGGAATTGCACTGTAGGTGCCCTCAGTTAACAGATAGAGGAAGTTAACTGGGTGAAAAATAAAGAGAACTTAGAGGAGGAAGAAAGTACTCTCAGAGAGCAGTTTTAATTGCTTTGTAGCTCCAACAGTGGCTGGTGCTTATATCGTAAATCTTCAAAGTTTACTTTTTTTCACAGTTTTTTTAAACTTTCCACTTTTCAATTGCTTTATTGAAAAGGCGATTATGTCACATTTTGTCAATTGTGAAGATGTAAACTAGTAGCTGGGAATGTGGTTGTTTTAAATATTTCTGTTTCATGCAAGGAAGGAGATATTACGAGTTCTGATAAGATTCTGCTTGCAGATGCTTGGTTGCCTCGTCTTTTACCATTGAACCCTTTATTTTAAAAACTTAATCGTTTTTTAGAGTAAAAGAACATTTTTATAAAGATTTGAACTCTCAGCTCGTGCTGTAAACTGCTCTTTATGCTGTCTGATCTGGCTCTCACTCACTTTACCTTTATAATTATTTCATTAGCCTTGGTGAGATATTAATGAGATTTAGAGCAGATGGCTGTCACTGCATTATCATTGCTTACGTTGTGCAACCGTGAGTCTTTTATTTTTCCATGTCCATACACATACCTGCATGGCATTTCATACAACAAATGCCATTGTCTGACCAGAAACAGGCTTTTGCAATTTCTGGTCTTCATCCTGCAACTACATCTAATTCTGAGTCTCACCTGAACTACTGACATCAGAAAAAAACCCGAACAAACAAAAGCAGTAATATGTCACTGTTCTGTCTTTCTCCAAACTGCATCCTGTGCAAGGGCAGGAGGGAGAAGCCATACTGAGCCGGGTGTCTTCCCACCTCCTGCTCTCACTCAGCCCTGCAGCAAGACAGACTCACCTGGGGCCGCCACAGGCCCTGAATCACCAGGATCACACCGTCTAAATGTCACTGGATTGTGGCTGTTGCCCTGCCCATATCCAACCTCTGCCCTCATCCACCCTTCTTTGTCTAAAGCCTGGTATGAGACAAGAGCGGCCCGTGAGGGGCCACACAAGACAGATCAGATAATTGCTCTATAATAGATAATAACAAACTGCTCTAACCAGATCCAAAGCAGAGTACAGTTGTTCCAAAAGAAATGGAAAAAGCATATACAATTGTTTGACAATTATTGATGCATTGGATTAAGAGCCGTAATCCTTATGGTGCAGGAGGGGTCTACTTCTTCAGTAACACTAAACTTCATTCTGGCAAAAATTCCATTCATTTTATCTGATCAGTTTAATTTTTCAGTTCAAGATAAACATTAATTTACAGCAACATCTACAGAAACAACACCTAGCATTATTTTCCTACACTTATCAACATCCCCCTCCCCCTTCAAAATATATTTTAAAAAATAGATGTGACTTTACCGTAACAACAAACAAGCTAAATAGCCACATTTATATTGCCTAAAAGCAACTGTGTATATGAAAGCCCACTTATTAACCAGGATAAATGGATGAAATTGTTTACCATTCCACCCCAATGTAAAGCATAAAGCTAGAGGCTAAGACAGAAAGGAAGGCAGAGGAATTCTTAAGGCATTTACAAGCCCTCACAATTAGGATTTAACTGCAGTGTAAAACTATTTGAGGCTAGATCAAGACAGATCAGGGAAATCTTCTACATTTAGCAGCCCTTTGTTTTTCACTTCAATAAAAAGTTATCCCACAGACTAGGCCAGACCCCCACAGTAGTTTGTGAGAAGGCTGTTTTTGAATATTCTTCACTCTGATGGCTGTGATGGTGCCAGGAACCCCCCATGGAAAAATTTCTTGTAGGAGGTTCAGCTCAAGGCCTTAAAGCACTATAATCCACTCTGGATTCCTTCAGGTTTTAAAGTATGCAAGTGACTTCACAATCACTTAATCCATGCTTTGGCTGGTATTTTTTCAAGTACTCCTGCATATTTGTAGTTCAAACTGAAACACAAACATTCTTAGAGAGACCAGAAAATATTTGCCAAAAATTCTAGTAGCAAGTATTAAAACAGCTCTGAACAGATTAAATGCTTAACTGCTTTACTCTCAGGCCACAGAAATTACTCTTGTGCTTGACTTCCATCTTCCAGATAAAAAATTCAAAGAAGAAAAATCAGATAAGATACTGAAACTTAAGGGAAGATTTGGGATCTTCAGTACTGAAATAAATCATGTTTATTGGATTTCTGAACTGTTCAAATTCTATGACATTTCTGGAGGTAGAGAACATGAAGAATTTATCCATCTATAACAAACTCTGCACAGTGCAGACAGTAAACGAAAGATTTATCTGAGTTCTTCTTATCTTCATGAAAGATCATTAAAAAGGCTTCCAAAAAGAGTCACAGTTGTCAGCAAAAGTAAAAGCTTGAATTTAAATCAGCACTTGCTGATGTAAAATTTTCTGAATTCCTAAGCTTCTGTGGCTCTATATGACACATTGGGGCTATGTAAGGATGGCATCACTTTGTGGAAAAAAGCAGGATATATAACTTCCACTTAAATATTATTGTCAAATACTTTATAATAATAGCATTTATACACTTATAAGTGTTCTAGTGGGGGAGATTAATTGCTTCAAATTGCTGAAAGATTAAAGTTATCTGTCAGAAATGAAGAGGCTGACTGGGCAACATCAATAATTCTCATCATTCCTTATGGACTGAGGCGACTCTTTTGGTCAATAGTGAGAACAGACTCGTATTAAGATATATTGAGCTTTTATAATTGCTTTAGTAATTCCATTGATACCAAAAGAATAGCATCAATAATGTACTCTGCCTAAATACAAGATGCCAAATTTCCCCAACCCCCTTATTAAAGGCTATTTTCAGAATTACAGATGCTTTTACAGACATCTGCCTTCAGTGCAGCCTTCCTTGGCTAGCAGTCAAAAAACTAACATGGTCCCTGTACAGCTGGTGTTGTATGCTGCAAACCAGCTGTAGTACTGAATCCTCATAAGGGTAAGGAAGATAACATTGGTATGTAAGGGAGCATCACTGGCTAGAGGTTGGTGGAGGCAGCACAGCAGGATGGGAATCTACTTATGGCCACGAATGGTGACATGCACCCTGAAACTGAACAAGGAGTGAAGTCATAGCTTGGAAGCATAATAGATAAAAAAGTCTTGGTCTGCCTCTTATGTGACATTTAATGATAGTGAGTTCTGCCCTGCCTACTTGTGCAGAGATCTGGATTCTGGCAAGCATTTGCCTACATCCTAGCCAGTCTGGGATGATGGTGGTTTGAAAAACTGATTAATAAAGCGTGACTTGGAATCTTGATTCATCCTGGAATCCAGAAATCTCCTCCTGACCCTGTCTGGTAACAACCCAATGGACATCCTGGCTTGAAATGGTCATGAAGGTTTTTGCCATTTTTTTTGTAGGTATTGCTATACAGAAGCAAGACCTCCAAGGCCATCTGATTATAGCAGGGGTGCCAGGACAGTAGCCTGGTGCAGTTCAAAGTTTACACTTGGCAATTAATAAAAGTAATTGGCCATCTCTGGCAGCAGATGTTTCCTTAAGGGTATATGAACAAGCTTTTAGCAGAGTCATCCACTTCAGCCCTGCCAGCTTTCTTGCATGTGACAAAACAAGATGTGACAAAAATAACATAGCAAATCAGTATTTTGGGAGCCTAAATTACCACACAGTGTAGAATAGAAATATTAATTTCTCTACATAAAATTAGGAAAAGATAAGCACATTTTAAATGTCTCTTAAATGCATTTAAAATCAGAAAGATCCCATTTTAATGTGTAGTGCTGTTTTGGTATTTCATGGCATAGGTTCATTGTCAAAGGGCTTTTAGGTGGCTATCATCCATTTAAATGGATTTGCCACTTAAACAGATGATAACTAGAAAATAGTTATGCTCACCTTTCCTATTATTGACTCTATGAATATTCCCTGAAATAATTGGATTTAGTGGTGTTTAAAGAACAAACTGATCCTTTCTGCATTAATCTCTTGCCAACACACTGATGTTCTTGAATTCACATGAAATTACATCTCAACTGGCCTGAGGCTGTTGCTGAAAAAAAACCAACCAACCAATCAAACACAAAATACCAAACTTACATGAGAACCTAAGGCCTGTGATTTGAATGAGGCATTTACTGTGATCTTCTGAAAACAAAACTTACTTAGTATTCCTGATAAGTGATTTTCAATTTGAAGCCAAAGCTTTCTGTATTCTGTCTCCAAGATAATTTGCTAGAGAAAGCTCCTATTTAATTTTTACAGTATGTTTATGATAGATAATATTTTTTCCAGTTATCTGCAGTTAAAAATCAGTATTTGACGTTTGAAATTAAGAACCTTGTGATTAGAAGACCCTAGGAACTCTATATGATCTCAGGATTATTTTTCAGGAACTCTGCAATAAGGTGTCTTTCTAGCCTGTCTCCAATTATTTTACTGCTTCCTGTCAGTCATGAATGAATGTACTAGCAGAATTTCTTGAATCTTGAATCACCAAATAAAATTGAATAGGGATTTCAGGTTTTCAGAGCTTCGATAGGTATTGCCAATGGACTTACATTACAAAAATATTTTTATAAATTCATCTTTTAATGATCATCCTAGAAAAATCAAAGCCTGAAGAATTCCATGTCTGTTTTTCTTACTTTATGAATAAAACTTCAACTGCCAGGGACATGTCCCATTTAATCCAGAAGTTTTGACACCAGAACTGTAAGCTCCAAAAACTCAACTCAGTTGTTTGTTGATAACATCACAGATATTGCTAAAACACATTCCATTCATTTCCAGCATTTGTCAGTGGCATTTCAATGGCATGCATATGAGTGCTTCTAATCCATCAAAATTCTTTGGACCAGAAACTATTCCACTTCAAATACAAAGCCTGCAGAAACTAAGGTCTACAGTTTCATGTTTCCCAGAATTTTAATCTGCCTCTAGACACAAAAGTAAGGTATTCTAATGGAGAAAAATGGGTTTTTTTCCTCTTATTTTTTTAATATTTACCAATAACTTACTGGATTCCAAGGAGAAAATTATCCAAAGGCAAGGACAACCAGACAAATATTGAAAAATCAGTGCTATGCAAACCATCCAATCACTTTATTGTGAGGCATGTCTGAGCCATAGATGCTTTAAGGTACTCAGAATTAGTCAAGATTATCCATATGACTTTTTTGGTCTTATTTTTTACAACTGCCTTAAAAATACTACTTTACTGTTGCTGAAAGAAATGGTGTTGTATCAAATTTTATTGCATCAAATGCCCATTTCCCCATTTACCTTGATTTTTCACTACTCCTTGCCATAATGAAAGGTATTATGCCAAGTGTATACTTGCTGAGCATGTTTGGGGATATGATACTGTGCTATGATATGGTATGATGTTTTTATCTTCAACTGTAATTCCTATATATTAAAATATATGTGTTCTTTGTGTTACTGCTATATACAGTGATATATGAATAAGTATAGAGTTTAAATCCCTGTGGAAATATGTAGCTTTTAAAACTATTGGTAAGTGAAAGGTCTTCATTCAAGGATACTAGTTCATTTCTAAATATACTGGACTCCTTTGAACACCTGCTAAGAATTCTGTACCCAAGAATGAAGACAAAATGAAACCATTTTGACTGCTATTTTTAGAAACTCAGAAGGACAGCATCTCTGCAAATTGATAAAGCAGAGTCAACTACAGCCTTTGGTATCCCCCTTAACCAGGTATATGGCAATTTGTCAGATTGCATCAGGTACCTCCAAATCTCTCAATGCATTTAGTGCTATCAGCACTTTGCTCTCTTATCTCTCCTCATCTACTCCCACACAAAGATGCTTCCAATTAGGTTTTCTGTTGCCAAGGAAAAATTAGGATATTTCACCACTTGTAAGCAGAGTGACCTGGGGGATATTTAGGACAATACATTAATGTTGCCACAGCAGTCTGAATGAAGACAACCTGAGACATATTGACTGGGTCTCCAAGCATCATAAGACGGCATAATCAACATCAATGAGTGAAAAAACAGCTCTTAGCCCTCCAGCATTTCCCAAGTCTGATGAAGTTTTTCCAAATGGAAAACATTTCGTTTCCAACAAAGGTTGTGGGAAAATTTATCAATGAAATCATGCCTCTTGAAAAACGTATAATCTCCTTCTAACTTTGAACAGGGAGGTGCTCTGTAGATAGAAAATATTCACCTTTTGACTCTAATGAGTTTTGCAGCACAGACAGAAGAAAAAAACAGACGATGTACCTTCTTTATAAAATAGTGTCAGGTATGTGATTTAATTCACAATCTCAAATATACTGCTTTTCCTGAAATTGCCTTTAATTGTGGAACTGCTGCCTATAAAATATTCAACAGCAAGATTGAAGGGCAATTCTCCAATTTTACAAAACAGAAGAAGTAAAGGATAGTTGGGGTTTGTTTCGGCGTGGTATGTTTTTTGGATGGGGTTGCAGGTAAGACTCTGCAGCACAGCATGGGTGAGGTTAATTGTACTAGTCTTCTAGTGACAGCACCTTGGAGGTCCCCAAGTTAATCTGGCTAATGAACATTCACATCCTACCACCCAGAGTGCAAAGTGGTTAACCACATAATGACACCCCTCCATAACTGGCTCTGCTTTCACTAAGTTCTTAATTATAGGAGCTGTCGCAGGCAGTTTATCAATGGTATTCTCCAACTCAGTGCCCCCACTGAGACTCTTCTGAACCACACGCCACTTTCTCACCCTCCCCTTTCCCCCTGGGGCAGAATGGATTTGGAATAGGAGGCACAGAAGGTGAAGATCACAGGTTAAGATAAGAACAGTTTACTAGAAACAGCAATGAGATAAAAAAATAAACAGTAACAGCAACAATATTATTTTTAAAAGTATACAAAAAAGAGGATCATTCATATACAAAAATGATCACCACAGACCCTGACATAATGAACAATGGTGGACAGCCTCTCACCTGCTTCAGATATTTTTCTGCTGGAAGCCCTGCCCTTCTTCCCCAGAGCCAGAAAGCCCCTTTGCCCTGCTCCCAGCAATGATGTGAGGTGGTATAAGAATGATATCTTGGTCTTAGTCATGCACCCTCAGACGTGCCCCCTCCCAGCTACTGTAAAAAATCAACTCTGTCCAGGCCAAAACACACAAACCTCATATATTTCATTATTACTTTAGAGAGTGTTTTCAAGCCTAAGAAGTCATATTACTCAAAATACTGAATTTAAATTCCTCATTTTTGAAAAAAACTATGTGAAAATAAAGTTTTGGTGAAAGTAAAGTCTGAATTCAGTTTTTAAGTGCAAAATGTCACTATTATTTCAGTGTTGCTTGTAGATATTTTAGTGTAAAAATAAATTAGGTATTGGAAGGTACATCTATTTCTGTAGTAACTATATTGAAACATTTTGGTGACTCATGATGTCTTCATTTTATTTCATGTTCTATTTTTGTTAAAATATCTTGCTAATGATTCCTTCATAGGTGAGTGTGATGACCTTTAGTTTTTCACATAATTAACCTGGAAGAATCCTAAACTTTGTCATGATACTGTCACCTACTCAGCATCCCACCCTGAAAATGTCCAAGCATATTTATAAACCATCTGCTTCCTGACAAAGAAGAAAAATCCCAATGGTTCAGCAAAATACATGCAACTTGGTCTGGTAAAATGCTGGCATGGTAGTACTTTGTTTTGGTGTTATTCTCTACTATAGTACTGGAGTACTTTCAGCATGCACCGGTTTATGTCCTGGAACCTGCAGTCAAAACTTGGGAGTAAGGGCCAATAAATTCAACTATTACTTAATTTAATTATTAACTAATTAACTAATTAATAACTAATTTAATAACTAATTAATTAAAATCAATACTTCCATTGCAAAGGAGGACAAATATTTTATCCAAACCACTGTTTACTCCTCAAAAGTGACTTGAGATATGACTAGATACACAGATGGAATGAATGTCACACAAACACACTTACTTCTGAAAAAAAGAGGGTGCAAGATATCGAAAAGGCTTCATGTTTTCCAAAGCTTACTTATCATACATAACTACTCAGTTCCTCTGTTGATTTTTTCTCGAAAAATTCCCTATAGCCTCTCTTTGATAGAATCAAGACCTACTGTTTCTCAGGACTTTTCCTATCTGTTGTCCATCCAGGGAAGAAAAACAGGGCATTGCAATTTAGGAAATCAATCAGAGTAATCAGTTTGCAGGAAGGCACGTTTTATGCAGGCTTCTGATTATTAATGCCTTTACCTTTCAAATACAAAAAAACATTTCAGGAGAAGAAAAAATTTTATAGATGGAATTAGAATTTTATAGAGGAATGAGTTATATCAGATTGATAATAACAGGTAATTATTTCATTTCAGACATCACGCGTGTGCCCTACAATGTATGAGAGTAAGGAATCGCAACAGAATTTTAAAATTCAAAGCAATATCACCCTTTACATACTCTAGAATGTCCAGAAGAAACTGCAGATATATTATTACAGACAAAATGCTGACAGATTAATGTTATGACTTATACCTGAAATCTGACGGGAAAAAACTCGACCACTACAATCTTTTGCCGCTAGGTTAGAAGTAGAATTTGTGATTCTCTCACCACAAGTTCATATCTGTGTCTAAGGCATGATATCAAACATCTACCTTGGTAAAAAGATACTTAGAATATAAACAAACTTTAATACAAATATATTAATATAAACTTTTTTTGTTTGAAAGACCACAAAGACAGAAAATACATTTCTTATGACATTGTTCATAAATTTTAAACTGAAGGAACATTTGTGGAGGATATAAGAGCAAAAAGGAACACAGCTAACACTGCAGCATTCAGTTGCAGTGATAGCAGAATTCCACCACCACCCACAGTTCCACGACTCATAAGAACTTCTAAGGATTTAAGCCTGAGGTTACCCATATTTCTTCTAGAGGGGACATATTTTATGGGAAAACTTCCCTGCCGATTTGGAGGAAAGAAGACAGAGCTGAAGCATGTCATTGCTTCAAGAAGCATATAAAGTGTTCAGCTGTAGAATTTCCTATTAAAACTCTGGAATGCAGGTGTAATAGCTAGTGGATTAGTGAACTGTGCATCTGGTAGAGTTGGGCCTTTATGGATTGCTGAGAGTACAACAGCAGCACAGAGGTGCTCTGCGTGTCCTCCCTTTTCATAAAGCCAAAATATTTATACAAAAATGGCAAATCACCCTGTGGACTGATTTGCAAGTTTACTCCTACTTAATTCTGGAAGGCCTTCTAACTTGCCTGCTGAGATGTTTTGCACCAGTTCTGACTTCCACAAGAACTTCAAAGTTAACTCCACGTGGACCATACTAAATAGATGCTCAAAGCCTGGAGCCACTGGGACCTCTGACCAGCTCATAGGACGACTGTGTTCCCCTAGTGCCAAGGCCTTCCAGATGTCCTGTAAGGAGGCAGTGGCCAAAGCTCCTCCTGTCCTCTGGGTGGATTTTCAGCCATGCCTTTTGCTCCCTAATTGGTGTGGTGGGCATCCTCCTGGAGAGAATGATGTTTCCAGGCCCTGACATAAAGTACGGGAGGTGTAAAACCCATGGGCCCAGTCTTTCCTCTGAACAGCAGAAACAGTGGCATCCTGATCCTCATTTCAGGCTTCCTCTAAAAATCCATTTATATTTCAAAAATTACTCTGTGTGCTCACATGCAGATTTTAAGTATTATGGCATTACCAATCAGACTCTAGACTTGGGAAGTACTTTGCAGTCTTTGATATTAATCAGACAGGCTTTATTTTGGGCTAAGATAGAAAATCAGTAATGAAGACAACTTCTTTCTAAATGATCTTTGTAACCTTGAATGTTCCAAGAAAAAAAAAAAAATGTGCTTTTGAATCTTCAACCTCCTTTTGCTTTCTTTAATCATTTCTCAGAAATATGATAAGCAGGAAAGGAACAGGAATAATTTCTAAGGCTCTAAGCTTTCAGAAGCATAACTTGCCTTACCATGTCATGCCCACTGCAAAAAAAGGTTGAAAAAGAAATTGCTGCCTTTGGCTTCAATGCAGTTAGGACAAAATTAAATCAGTGAAGACATGAGAGAACCCACTCCTTGTACTAATAACCACATGCAATAGCTCACAAAGCCTAGTAGTAAGGAAAAAGAAAAGTTGGACTGCTGCCTAATCGGTGTATATACAGACCTTGAGTACAGATCATCATCTTGAGTGCCCTAAATACAGAAAAGATTCCAAATACTGTGGCTTATGGCAACAGAACTCCTCAGTAAAAATGTTGGCAGTTTGCAGTCCATGAGGGTACATACTTACATAGGTTCATAGTTTACTGTAGTATTACTGCACGAGTCAGGGAAATCCCAAACACAGATACAGACGGGGTGGAGAATGGATCCAGACTAGCCCTGGGGTAAAAGACTTGAGGAGTGTTTGCAGAAAAAGCTCAATATGGCTCTGGTCTGCATGCTTGCATCCCAGAAGGCCAATTGTATCCTGGGCTGCATCAGAAGAGGTGTGAGCAGCAGGTCAAGGGAGGTGATTCTGCCCCTCTACTCTGCTCTTCTGAGAACCACCCTGGACTTGTGAGAAAAAAAGACATGGACCTCTTGGAAGGAGTCCTGAGGAGAACCGCTAAGTTGATCACAGGGCTGGAAGATCTCTCCTATGGGGACAGGAGAAAAAAAGTTCCAGAGAGACATCATAGGAGCCTTCCAGTATCTAAAGTGGGACTTTTCACACAGGAGTGTAATGAGAGGAAAAGGGAGAATGACTTTAAATTGGAAAAGGGTAGGTTTAGATTAGACATCAGGAAGAAATTCTTTGAAGTGAGGATGGTGAGGCACAGGAACAGGCTGCCCAGAGAGGCTGTGGATGTTCCATCCCTGGAGGTGTAGAATACCAGACTGGATGGGGTGCTGAGCAACCTGGTCTAGTAGAAAGTGCCCTGACCACAGCAGAAGTGCTGGAGCCCAATTATTTTTAAGGTCCCTTCCAACCCAAATTGTTCTATGTTTCTATGATTCTGGCATATGGGACATCAGCTCAGTTACAGGATAAACACAGCCCTTCAGAGCCACACTCAATGTCTTCTAATTGGAAATGAGAAATTATATTAGAAGGAAAATTATGTTACAGGCAAGACTTAGCAACTCTGCTTATATGTAAGTTGCTCCTAATGACCTATATAAATATTAGCTCTCTTTAAGTGGTCTTGTACTACACCAAAAATGATATTGAGACACCTTGATTCTTTGCATCTCTTATGCTTTAGTTTTCAAGGGTCTGTAGGAAAATAAAAACATCAGTTTTTATCTTGCGCGCCACATGGTTCAGGCATTTTAGATCTGGCAGCTTAATTCCATAAATTTAGCAGTTTAGTCTTACTGTATTGTTTTCACACTTTAAAACAAAACTCTCCCCTTTAGCAGACAGCACAACTCTAAATTAAAACTCCCCTGTAGTACGTATCTAGTACGGTCTCACTAATAAATGCCACAGTGATGTGTGCTGGAGGACTTCTGGATTCTTAGACAGAAGACATAATTCATACATGGAGATATAACATTAGGGATACTTCTCAGCAGAGTCCTGTATCATTCTCCTCAGTCAACAGTATCCCCTCTTTAAATGTAAATTCTTGGGAGCTCAGATGCTTTTGTATTATTCATTCAGACATGGCTTTGCACAACAGGACACTGATCAACACAGGGTGTCATGAAAGCAGAAATTACAATGATTCTAGACTTTCAGCTCAAATGGTTTCAGGGTCTTTCCCTTAGATGTTGCACACTCTACTAAGGTACAACTTTGCCATTTAGGATATTAGTTGATGTGAAGGGATGTGTATTCATCTGAGACAGATCCAGCTGGGAAGAGTTTTAATGCTTTGTCGTGTCTGAAATTGTAAGCCCTAGAGACTGGAAAGGTGATGTTTGCTTAGATACACTTTCTTGTCTTCATATCATTACACTGTTATATTACAAAGACCACTTTTCTCGGACTTGCAGCAGTAAGAAAGGCCAAAAGAACTTTATCTTTCCATGTCTCTTCATTATAAGCCTATAGGTAAATGTAAATACAAAATTGTAGTCTTCTGCTGCTTGTTAGCTGATGTAGTAAGCTCACTGCCTTTGTAATATGAATGGTTTATAATTGCAAGGGTTGGCTTTGTAGTGCTTGTAGGCATTTTAAATACAAAATTCTGTTTATGGTTGCTGAATAACATATTTACAGTCCACTATGTATTGGACAGTTTAATATGGAGTTTGTTTCCAATGTAGTTATTACCATCTCTCACAATTATATAATTTTCATTTTACAAAATAGCAAATAAAATTACTTCCAAGTCTAAAAACACAGTAGGAAAAGTGTGGGAATGAAATAATCTAAATTACATTGACCAGGGTATTTACATGTGAGCAGAGAGTTGGGATATCATCTTTAAAAAGTAAGAGTTGTTCTATGAGATCTTCAGTCCCTCTAATCCATCTTTCTTTCTCTCAACCTGACCAGCACTGGATACTTCACAAGAACATGTAAGATTGTTACACGAGTGGCAGTAGAATAAAAGTCCTTTACAACTGTATTCATCTAAGTTCTAAAAGCTAAAATTCAGCTGAACTTCTAGAGTCTCTGTCTAGCAAACCTGTTCCTTTCTAAGTGCCTACAGCTGCAATAACTCTAAATTTTGAGACTATAACCACCTATTTTCTTCTTACACTTGCTAGATTATTGTTCTTGATTACTTGCTGTGATGATGATGGGTTCAATATACTACACCTTTGGAAAAGTACAGTCTTTATCTGTTAGGAATTTTATATTTTCTTGTAAAATTGAATAACTCAAGTTTTGCTAGAGAAATCATATATTCTTGAAACCAGATCTAATTTACTTCACTGACCACTTTAAACATGTATGCATTAAAACAGCACCTCTTATTTACTCCATTTATATGGTAGGATGTGTTTTCTATATGTTAGAAAAAGCACTCCTCTTTCATGTTTTAACCAGTTGCATGCTTTCTTACACCTAACCAAGACTATGGTAGAAAATGGTGAAACTACTGTTACACACAGATGAAGGTAAGCCTGTGCTATTGTTTTCCATATTGATCACTATGCAGTTTTCTCTTGAAAAGAGATCTTGATTTTCCTTTGTGTTTTGTTGCTTGTTGGCTATTTTTGCAACAGGTTCATATTGAATTTACCATACAGATGCCCTACTCCTTCATCCACAACCTTAAAGATCTCAATAAAATATGGAAGTCAAATGTTTTCCTCCACTGAACAGCAGACGATGCACTTGTTTAGATTAGATGCTGTCTGCCCCCTGCCTGCTACAGAGGGAAGGTGATGGACTCTCAGCATGTGAATCTGAACCTTGTTTGAGAGTTTCAGCTTAAAGATGGACCAGGGCTCAACACAGCAAATAATTTCTGGGAAGCAAAAGTGGTGTCCTACTCTGCTCCTACTCTTGCCAGTATCTTTTCGGTCTTAGAAAATAAAATGGGGAGCTTGCTTTCTGAGGAGCTCAAAAACTTCCACTACCTTACAGTCCATCTGAAGCCACTCTGACTTGAAAAGATGGTAAGGTCTGACTAGCCTAAGTTCTGTCAATAGAAACATGGTGCCTCTTCATGGTGTGGAAGAAGGGGCCATGTCAGTACACTTCTGTAGTAACTTGTCTCTCTTTCTTCTGCAAAATAGTAAGATGTACTTATGTTCAATTACAAAGCAGATGTTTGAGACAATTCCTACAAAGCAAAGGGTCTAAGCCTGTGTTTAACTCTTAATGTCCTCTGCTGCCTCATCTTTTAATTGTGAATTTTAACTGTGAAGCTTTTCATATTGTGTATTAAAAGAGAAATCACAGAGCTCCACAGCCCCTAAGTTTAAAAGCCTCATCAATTTGTCATCTTGGGATTTCATGCCCATCAATCTCATCACTGGAACATGCTATGTTCAGAACAATCAATGAAGTGTCCTGTCTATAAGAGAGTAATAGCTTCTGGAAATCTGAGGTCACTCTTACAGATAGTGCTTGGTACTAAATGGTATGGGAACAACAAGCCCAGGAGAACTCGCAGGAAAAGGGTAAAAAAATAATCTCTTTTCAGGCAAAAACTAGAAATTAAATATGGTAAGTAACAGAGAAAAATCACAGTGAATAATTGCAGGGTGACAGGAAAACATACAATTGAAAGAAATCATGAAATACAGACACTCAAAAGAACGGTATGCACATTTCTTGCAAGTGCTCATTCTTTACAATTTAGGCTTTTTTGTCACTGGCCATGAATAAGATTTACATTCCAACAAACGGTCATCCTAGACACATCTAAGGATGGTGAAATTTAAATTAAAAAAAAACCCAATGACTTGAAAAAGCAGGAAATAATACTGCCGCTTCTTTAGCATAGTATTTTGTTCAGCATTAACATTGTATTAAACTTTGTACATATGAACCATTTAATTGAACTTAATTGCAACTGGAGTCACCTTTACCAGCTAAGGAAGTGAGGTGAGCTTTTTCACACATAAATTTATCTCAGACCTGCTCTAGAAGCAGAACTGCCATGGGTGAGACAAGTCAGTGATGAAAGATAATCAACCCTTGCAATTTATGACTACTTGCTAAAGGTACAAATTACAGGTAGCTCAACAGTCAGTAATTCTAAAAAAGTTCTGCAAATAATGGGAAGCATGAATACTTTTAGTCTTTCCTTATTTAACAATGAATGCAGCTGGCATTCCAGTATGCAGGAGGGAGGAAGTCACAGTTTGAGGCTTGGCTTTTTATCTATGATCAAGTCATGATGAGGATGAAATGAATGGGTGATCTAACAAGAGAGGTGTTGTTCCTGTTGATTGGGCACTTCTGCAGCTACAGGAAAAGGTTCCTAGCAACATCTATAGTATTTAGAAGCCTAGTTGCTGTTCAGCATCAGTAGGAAATATATTTTTAATTATATTTTTAATAGGCATCTGAGCCTCAGAAATTTAATTTTTATCAAAAATCTAATCATGATTGGCCTCCTAAATCCCACCAGTGCCCTTGGAGTCTAAAAATGGCAATTTTACACTTAGAATATTGCCTATAAATTCCAGAGAATTACACAGTGATGCACTTATTTAATCTCTTATGCATTATCAACTAATATTACCAGTTTTTTAGCTAGGATTCCTTACAAGAGAGAAGCTGTAATATGGGAATTCCCTTCGGTTTTCATTAATTCTATACAATTATGAGACTTGCAGATTCAGCAAGATTTCATATGGTAATATAACTGGCCTTGCAGGTCAAGAGCATTGATTTGCTCCTCTTGGATAAAGACAGGAACACCACAAGAGCAGGTTTTGTGTTTGGAGGTCGCTGACCTCCAGTCAAAGGCTAGAGTGCTAGGAGGCATTATTCCTGTCATTCCTGGGGGAAAAAATAGACAGTTGACCAATATGCATGAAATTGTCTCTCTCACTGTAATTGTGTTCATTAGGAGAAGTTACAGTGTTAATAAAAGTATTCATAAACACTCTGAAGAAGTGTAACAGGCAGATTGCGCAAATAATACACATTAATAGCAGTATGCAAAATAAAAATTAATTTCCAGCTGTAAAAAGCTAGTTAAATGTTTTCATCTTAGCATCTAAGGTGAAAATGTTTCTGACACATTACTAGCAGGTAAAGACAGCATCTTGAGACCTCTTGATACCTCACAATACGAATAACTATATCAGGTGCAGTTGACTCTGTATAAATCACATATCAAGTTCCTTCATACTTTTGAAGAGCGATACTCTTCTAAAGAGTAAATCAGTAGATATTGAACCTGATTCACTGAATTTTTCCTTTTTTTCTGTGGAAGGCAAATTTGTAAATAATACTAGTTTGCTTAATCCTTTTTCCTTGCAATGGCTTTACATTTACCTAACACTGCATCAGAGTCTGTGTTCTTCCAGTGATGGGGTGTGAGGCTGTCCCACATTTGTGCCTTCAGAGAGGTAGCAGACCCCTCCCTGCTCAGCTCAGCTTTACCTGAGGGGGTATCTAGGAAGGATTTTTTGACAGTTAGAGAAAACTACTTAACTGGTCTGCTCCCAAAACAGAAAAGCTATTTTACTCTAAGATCTAGTCTCACAATAGGTACAGAAACAAACAAGAGTAGTCAAGCCAAACAGTCTCTGGCACATGCTTACAACACAGTTATATCTGGCTGTATCAAGAGGTTTATATGGTATATGTCTATATAGGAGACATGTGCATATGTTGTCTATGGGATAAGTCCTTTGTGAAGAAGGACCAGGGTGTATCAGTGGATGAAAAGGCAAATATGACCTAAAAATGTGCACTCGTAGCCCAGATCAACCTCATCCTGGGCAGCAGGATGGGCAGCAGAGCCAGGGAGGGGATTCTGCCCCTCTACTCTGCTCTGGTGAGACTCCACCTGGAATCCTGCATCCAGCTCTGGGGTTCCCAACAGAGGAAGGACATCAACCTGTTAGAACAGGTCCAGAGGAGGGTCACTAAGATGTTTAGATGTCTGGAGCACCTCTCCTACGAGGGAAGACTGGAGTTTTTCAGCCTGGAGAAGACTTCAGGGAGCCACCACTGCAGTCTTCACTAGTTAAGTGAAGTTTATAAAAAGAAGAGGTAGAGCAACATTATACACAGGCAGATAATGATAGGACAAGGTGGAACAGTTTTAAACTAAAACAGCAGAGATAAGAATAGATATTAGGAGAAAATATTTTTTGTGAGGGTGGTTCTGTTAAGAGTCTGCCCATCTATTTCTACTCTGATACATTTATTATTTGGGGTCCTCTTTATGAAGGTGTCATCATTGCTTTGATTAACCAGCATATAGATCCCTTCTGTTTTCCTGCTGCATGTATGTGGCTGTGTTGGGCAGCTGCTGAAAAGACAGAGGAATGCTGCTTGTGTAAAACATAGAAATTAGGATGTATATTCTAACATATACTTCCATACTATACTCCATACACTGACCTAGGAACTTGTTTAGAACTAAGAAAAGTACATTTGAAACATCTGAAAAGACAGCCTGAGGATAATTGTCTTTATGTGCAAATGGAAAATTTTAACAACTCAAAATATGAAGATACCTTGTACACCCAGGCCAAGCTGCATATACATCTCTACACAGAACAGAAGCAAAGGAACAACAGGATTCAAAAAAATTAGAGTAGGATAAAAGCAAAGGAAGAGGGTTTTGTTTTTTACTGTATTCTGTAGAGTACAAGAAAGAAACTGGCTGGCCTCAGCTGTTTCAATATATTTCCATAAGGTAAAATAATGCATTGCAGAAATCTCATGATTTCTTTGCCTGACTCATCTCTGTATTTACCCAAAGAGCAATTTCCTATTCAATAGAAGAATTGTTGAACCGTTGCTTTTATTGCTTAGGAACAACAACAAACCTTGTCCCTTAGTTTTCCTCTGGGAAAAAAAAAAAACCAAAAAAAACCAAAAAAAAACAAAAAAACCCCACAAAAAATCAAACTTAAGAGGAAATTACAGCTCTGTAATTTTCACACTAATGTGGCAGAGGCCCTCATCACCACTGTGTCTAGCTGAGGTTTATAGGCTACTGTTACAAATTTAAAGAAAAACACAGAGAACACCTTCATTGGCAGCAGCAATTTAGTGAACAGACAGTTTTAAAACTGGGTAAATATTCTTTTTTCCCTTCAGCTATGAGAAAAAAAAGCTTTTATTTTCCAATTTTTAGATCTCAAGAGCTAGAAGAGTTGGAGACATTAGGCACACATAGTTCATTCTCTTCCCATTCACACTGGGGTAATGCAGCGTTAATAACAGAGAGGCTCTCTGTACCTGCAAACTAACTCCTACTTGTTACAGAAGTGCATAGATTAGGCCCCCAGCTGGTGCAAATCACAGGCTCTATTGGAGCTGCATCAATCTGCAGCCATCAAGAGTCAAACCACTCTGTTTTCTAAGAGGTACAGTTACAAGCCAGCCAAACCCATTTGTTTTGCCATTAACCACGTTCAGCGACATTCTTCCCATGCTTGAGAAATTGACAGGAGATATTGCATGGTTTGACCCCAGCTGGAAATTAAACTCCACATGAGTCCCTCTAGCCCCTCAGGAGAGAGACAAAAGGAAAGTATCCCAAGTTGAGACAAAAATAGTTTACTGGAAATAGCAATGAGATAAGGAAAACACACAGCAACAGCAACAATACTAATAACTGTAGTGTATAAAAGAGGGTGATTATAAGAAAAATGCTTACTGAGTCCAACCTGGTGTGATGTGACTCCTGTCAGAGCCACCCCACTGCTTCATTAGTTGCTTGCTCCCTGAAAAGGAACAAAATGACAATGACCTCCCTGTCTGGCTCCCTTTTTTTCCAGCTGATGCCACAACCCACTTCATCTCAAAAGGCAGAATCCCCTACTTCTGCCCCAGCAAGGACATGAGGTGATATAGAGTAACAATCCAGACAGGCCTACAAGGAACCAGGCTGCTCTCCTTCTCAGCTGCTGTGGAAAATTAACCCTGTCCTTGGCTGATACTAGGACTCCTATCCAAATCACAAATACTTTTATAGCATGAGAGAACATATCTTAGAATAACTTCCATGTATTGGATGTCACTTTGATGTTTTTTGCAAATTAATAACTCTGTAAGAGAAATTAATATCTGTTTTCAGTAATATTCAGTAGTTTTTTTCTACTGGTAGTTAATTTCCTCTTGGTGATGATGTGTTGAATATATGCAGATAACTTCAGAAATTAAGACTGTTCCAAAATAATTCTTCACTTTTAAACATTAAATTTCTATGTTTTCTTTGAAATGTTTTACTGTCCTACCATTTTCCCTATTGATTCAAAGTAAAAATTAGTAATCAGTAAAATCAGTAGTAAAAATCAGTAGTAAAAATTAACCAGATTGATGGTTAACTTTGATTGATGCATTAGGTTCAATTTCTAATGTGGTTATTAAGGAAATGCTTTGCTAAAGAGCTTGCATTATGTATTTGAAAGACAAATGAAATCATAATTAATGTACACTTGCAGTACCAGGTTAATTCCAAACTTAGAAATCCTCTTATTCTTCCCTAAGATACAAGGACATTTCAGGATCAGTGAGCTGAATGACCAGCATTAATGCATTAGTAAGTTACTCTTCAATGAATTTAATAAGAGATACAGATAAAATTTCAAGAAAATCAACACCATGTTGCATGAAATATATCTACAAACATTATAGCTTTTCACTGACCTCTAAGTTTTCATCCGTTCCAGTCTAAGCCTAAGTGACTTTACAAGCTTGTATGTTTTCACTAGATGCAATTCCAGAATATCTTAATATTCAAAGTCCACCTCCCACTGACCTTTGCCTGTCAGAGGCAATACCATATTCAGAATACTATCTCAAAAGCTTCTGAAATCAAAGTACAAAATCTTTGCCAGAGAATAGGGGAGTAAACTATTTAGCCAGCACCTTATCCTCACAGAATATATGGAGCACTGATGAGCTTCTTTTCTCATTCAATGAATCTGCATTTAGTTCCTTACCTGATTTGAAGTTCTATGCTGTCTTAAATTAATCTTCTGCTGATGGTGATTGTAGTTAAATCTTTTCTGAATGGATATAACAAGGATGCCACAGATTAAAGTTGCCTTTAAGGAGATACCTTGATGCTGGCAAAGAGTAAAGACATCAGAATCACTTATTTAATTATTTTTCAGATTAGCTCTACCCCTTTCCACTCCATTTTATGATTTACAGTGATATGGGATGGGAAGAGAGATCAAGACTTTGTTCTACAAGTCCAAGAAAGAGCATAGGATTTCCAAGTCTAAACACAGTTCAGTTCCATGGGCTGGAAAATTCTAAGCCATGGTGTTGCAGAAGCTTCTTACATTCCACCCTTATTGTAAAGACAATCACCACTTCTCAGGCAGCAGCAATAAAATCACTAGAAATGATTTTATTTAAAATCACTAGAAATTACAGGTCTGTGTAATGAAAAATAGGGTACTGAACTCTAAAGATTCAGCAGTGGGAACTGCTCTAACTGCTTCAACCTACCCCACTCAAATAATGGACTCTTTGTACATTAGTACAGTTTTGAAATATTGTTCTCCCTTGGCTTATTGAAGTATTTTGAAATTAGGCAAGATGTATTGCTTTATTCCAAGTGCTTTATGTAGAAATCTCTAACCTCTCTCTGTCTAATGAAGGTGTAACAGAAATTTTTACTTCTAAAAGTACAACCAAAAAAATAGTCCTGATTCGTCAAAACCCTCATTAAAAAAATAACTATTACAGTGGCATAATAGTTAACATATTGAAACAAAGAATTATGGCTTCAATGAGATCTAAATGCCAAATCTAGAACCATTTTCTTTCTAAAAAACTGAAGGAGAGTTTTACACATATGTTCAATAATGAAGGAAAACTACAACAGCAGGAATATTTTGTATAAATACAGGTTAGATTTTTAGCTCTTCCTGTCTTCTTTCATTTATTTCAGTTCTCATGAGTCACACCGCAAGGTGTCATCAAGTTTTCAACTCTTTTTACATATAGGCATTTTTACAGTTTGATATGTTCTGTTCTGGGTATTCTAAGACAGCTAAACCTATCCATGTTTCATATTAACCTAAATGGAGAGGGCTTTGCCATATGTGATTTCTAAAGCATTACATTAGGATATTGCTTTACAGATTACAGGCTATTCATATCCTGTTAACATTCTTATATCAAATTAAACTGATATTATGGAATGTAAGGTGATATATCTGCAAAAATATGAGTATGATTTATCTGTACCTTATGATGATAGACAGTTGGGATTTCTGTTCAAGGGGAGGTTTCATATTTCTCTCACACAAGTTCTACACTGCTAAAGTTTCTCCAGTTTCAGTAGTTTTTCCTGGTTTTCATTTACACAAGTAATGTGACAGTGAGGGATGTTTTCCCTCTTCAATACATAAGAAAATGGAATACCAAGGTGGTAGTATTAAAACAGTCAAATAAGAAATGCCTTAAATTGTTTCCATTTTACAGATTAAGTGGTTGTTCCTATTAGGTAGTTGTCCATACTTCTTTCACATCTGAGCTTTTGAACCCCTACAACTGGGGAAAATTAGGGACAGGAAAATTCACCAAAAAAAACCCACACAAAACTGTGAGTATTTTACCTCTTTTTAAAATTTTGCCTCATCCTGTATCTAGCATTATTGTTATCCATCGATACATGGTGATGCCAGATTCCTTCAGGAACTTACACGGATTTTGTCTGCTTCACATAAATCCATTAAATATATTGATGCCATATATTTATTGATGCCAAGTGACAGCTCTACAGTTATATTAGTGGAGTTCAGCACCAGAGATCTTCACTACCCCTCATTTCTCATTATAATTCCCCTCCCATTTTAGTCAGCAAATGGTGCTGATTTCTTATGAAGCAAATAATTCTCCATGTTTTGTGTAAGCATTTGGCCCTCTGTGCTATGGAAGTAATATACAGTCCTCGGTCTGAATTAGTGTGCTTCAAATCTCTTCAGAGGTCCAAAATAAGTGAAGTGGACCTACCAGTCTTTTCTTTGTTCCTTTGTTTGTTTTAGCACCTAGTTGACTAAGTCCAGCTAATAAGTAATGAGAACAAGCTCAAGACTGTATTTGTTTCTGCAAGACTTCAATAGTCTTCCCATTATCTCCCAAGATATACTATCACTTTGACTGACTGAATGTAGAAACAAGAATTTTAAAAATCATTAAGAATATTTTTGAGAATGTCATTACTCTCATGTCAGTACCCTATCTGCAAGCATGCTTTAGAGATGGAAGTGTATATGGTGAGCAACAAGCAATGTGATACCAAAAAAAGTAATAAGAATTCATCCTACAATCAATAAATTTCATGGATTTATGTAAGGCAGACAAAAGCCGCAAAAGTTCCTGAATGAATTCAGCACCATCAAAATTTTATCACAACTGAGATATGATCAGGGATTCAATGGTCAATTATATACTTGCAACAGCCCATTGGGCAATTTTCCAGTCAGATACCTAGTCACCATTGCTGAAGCTCAGTGAAATTTACACCATGTCCACAGAATATAAAATGACTGCAAGAAATCTCATATCTCAAGGCAACAAAACCAGACTCTCTGACCAGGATGTGTTCTTATGTGTTGTCCCAGCTCTTAAAAAAGGTTTACATATTTAGCATATTTGACTGAAGTGAGTAAACCACCTTAGGTGACTGGTTTCCTGCTTCTTTCCCACTCCAAATAATTGCTTTCTAGTTTTGTTCCAAGACTACTCTATATCTTTTTCAAGCACAAGCAACCATTCAACAAATCAGAGCAGGAAACAAATCTGGTAGAAAAATAATCTCTCATTTAAATAGTTTTTTGTTTTTTTTGTTTGCCACACAGCCAAACACAACCACAAAAGTGGTGACATCTGGCCAGAGGAACACTTAACTACATAACTCAAAAAAACTTCTGCAGGCCTTTCAATGGGAGCTTGCATTTTACCATCTCCTTGCTGGAAATCCTGTTGTAATTGCTGCACAAAACAAAACATTTGATGTAATATTCACATATACTCAAAAGGAAGTGCATAATTTCCGTGTATTTCTTGTACTTTTATTATGAGTGAAAGCAATCAAAGACACCCTGTATTATATAGACCTACATAAAGAAAGGGACTGTTTAGAAAAGCCATTGTGTTTTGCATTAGTATCTTGTGCTCTACTCAACTCATTTCCTAGCTCGCCTCACTGTGTCATGGGTATCATATCTTTTAAAGTCACATTTACAACAGAACTGGTGCAGTCTCTACTACTCACAAAACATCAAGCATTAACAGCAAAAATGCATCTTCATTCCAACTCAGCCACTGATTTACAGAATCATAGAATCATATAGCTTGGAAAAGATCTCTAAGATTACAGAATCGAACCGAACTGTTATAGTGCTGCCAAACCCACCACTAAACCATGCCCTTGAGTGCCATATCTACACACATTTTAAATACCTGCAGAAATGGCAACTCAACCATGTCCCTACGCAGCCTGTTCAAAAACTCAACAACTCTTTCCTTGAAGAAATATTTTCTGATATCCAATCTAAACCTCCCCTGGCACGTGGCAAGAGGCCATTTCCTCTTGTCCTAACTCATCAGAGATTATACCTGTCTAAAACATGAACAGCCACTTTCTCCAGAATAATACTGCCAAAGGGGTCTTGGTTCTGACTGGGACATGGTTAATTTTTGTAGTAACCAGGAGGGAGGTTATTCCATTCTACCTCATATCATTGTCAGGGGTGGGGAGAAAAGACACTCTTCTGGGGAAAAGGAGTTCCTTCTGGTCAGGAAAACATGGTGGGGGAAGCCATTGATAATTGGTTACTGTTGCAGGCTTTCCATGTGAATCCTTCCTTTGTCATTAATATTGATCTTACAGTTCTCCTTATCATATTGCTGTTTCTAGTAAATTGCTCTAATCTCAACACATCTCTGCCTTTGGCGCCTCCAGCTGAGGGAGTGGGCGGGAAGAGGAATCAGTGTGTGATTTCAGCAGGAATGCTGGATTGGAGAATACCATTCCCATGACAAAGGCCGAGTACCCTGAGGATAACTGGTCTGACTATTAAAGACTAATACAAAGAAGGCATTAAGTGCTCCAGTCTTTTCCTCATTCTTTGCTGCAATCTTTCCCTCAGCATCCAATAAAGGATTGAGATTCTCCTTGGTCCTCCTTTCATTCTAATGTATTTGTAAAGACATTTTTTGTAATCTCTCACAGCAGTGGCCAAATTATTTTCTAGCTGGGCTTTTACATTCTAACTTGGTCCCTGCATAATCTAACAATATCGTTGTAGCTCCTGAGTTCCTGCCCCTTCTTCCAAAGCTAGTAAATCCTCTTTTCCCCCCTGAGTTCCTATGAAAGTTCCCTATGCTTTTAAGCCCGTTTCCTTGTCCACCATCTCATCTTTCAGGGACAAGTGTGCTCTTGTGCCTGGGAGATTTTTTCTTTTTGAAGAATGTTCAGTCTTCCTCAAACCCTTTGTTATTAAGGGATACCTCTCAAGGGATTCTTTCAGCCATGATCCTGAACAGGCCGAAGTGTGCCCTCCAGAAGTCCAAGGCAGTGGCTTTGCTGACCTCTCTCCTTCTCTGAGAAGCAAAAACTATCATTTTGTGTTAGTGGCTTAAGCTGGCCACCACATTGCCACCAGCCTAGTAACAACAGGAGGTCTAGTGGAGCAACTTACCCGGCTGACTCCCTTACAAGCTGCATTAGAAAGTTTTCTTCCACATGGTCCAGGAACCTCCTAGACTACTTCCTCTCTGATCTGTTGTTTCTATCTGTTTCTGGCAGACATCAGTGAGTTGAAGTCCCCCACAAGAACAAGGGCCAGCAACCACAAGACTTCTCCCACCTGTTTACAGAATCTTTCATCTACCTCTTCATTCTGGTTGAATGGTCTCTAACAGACTCCCACTAGAATATCTGCTTTGTTGGCCTTCCCCCAATCCTTACCCATAAACATTAGACCTTACTGTTACTATCATTAAGCTCTAGAATATCAAAACCCTCCCTGACAAACAGGGCTACCCAACCAATTCTCAATCATTATCTATCCCTTCCGAAATGTTACTGCAGCACTCCAGTTGTACAAGTTATCCTACCCTGTTTCCATGATGGAAACTACATCAACGACTTCCAGCTCCTCCTGTTTGTTGTCCCTGTTGCGTACATTGATTTAGATACACCTCCGCTCAGCTATCAATCCTGTCACATTGTGGGGGGAGAAGTCCTAATTCCTATGTGAAGATAAAATTAAATCTATGCCATCCTGATCCGGTCTTTCCGTATCAGCTACCAGGATACAGTGAAAGAACACCGCAGGGAAAGGTAAAAAATTGCTTTTCTTAAGGTAGCATTATTATATTTTTACTTTTCCTGGCAGGGTAAAGTTTCTGACATAGTCAGGATTCTCTCAGACATCAGTGAGTTGCATGAATATAGAAACTGAGTTTCTCAATTTGGTTAGAAGAATATGGTGCTGTGCTCTCTGAGCTTGCAAGTGTTTCTTCTTAGATGTTTTATGTTCTGCTCTACTGAGCCTCCATAAATAAGACTCTAGAAGCCCATTTACTTCATTTGAGACATTTTAGCAGAATATTGAACAAAGCATTATCTCCTCAAAGAGAACAGCTACATAATATATTTATGGATTTAAAAACTGATACATGCTCAGATTGTATGGACATATGTGCTTGAGAAAGAAAGACCTAATGGATGTAATTTATAGTAAGTATGTGAGATTGATACTCTTGTTTATTGATGGCAATAATCTATTAATATTTGAAATACAGTTCTATTCCTATTATTTATACATACTTTAGAACATAATTCTTTTTTTTCTGTGATGGTTTATCAGCAACCTCTCCACATTACTGCTAATTACATTTTTACAATGATATATTTTAAGGCTGCACTGCATTTGTCTCCAACTTTGAAATTCATGGGCAACCATAAATTCAGAACTTTAATACAATGTTTTAATGTTTCTTAAGAGAGAAGAGCAGGTATAGGTATGGAAAAACCCCCCAAAAAGGCAAATAAATATGAAGCAAGGAATCAAAGGATTTCAAAGTCGTGTCAGACTCTTCATGGATGGTGGAGGGAAGAGTAAAAAAGTACAGTATACATTCTAGCTGCAATATGCCTTTGAGAAAATATACCTACACCATTTTTTCATCTTGCTCAGCTCAAAGTGCCTAACACTAGTAAAAAATCAGAACTCCTTGTTGGGTTATCTGTCTTACAGATATGCTTAAGCAGGATTTATAGCCATAATCTGGGGTGTATGCACCCATATCTGAATTTCCATTCAGATGCGAAAATGAGGCTAGGAAAGGTATGTTAACTCTCCTGTTTGACTTGAAATCTTGTAAGACATTATTGGTTCTGTTTCTAAACTTGATCAGGATTGTCTAACTGCATACAAAAGCAACAAAAGCATACAAGAAAGAGTTCTTTGATAATTCCTGTCCAGTTGAATGTTGCAAGTACATTTCTTACACACAGACTCTGACTAAAGTTTGTTAATTGCTTTCTTTCAAATGCAGCCAAAAGAGGCCACCTCATTTTTCTAATAAGCCAGCAAATGAAGCAGTCACATAGGCAGCAGAGAATCAGATTGTAAGCCTTCTCTGAAGGGATTCAAGCCATGAAAACACCCAACTGACCTTGTTATACACCATCAGGGAAGATATAGAGAAAGCTAGGCATATGATCTGGCATCCCTTTCTCCTACCAGCTTGAGCAGTAAGCTACCTCTTTTTGGTCTGAGAAATTTTGTACTTTCTACCCAATTATGACATGTGCACAGGAGAAAATAACTTTTTGGAGACAAGCAAAAAGTTAAGGAGCACAGGTTGAGTACCTGTACCAGCAAACATGGGGGAGTGCTTTAAGATCAAGTACTGAGGGTAGTCTAACATATTAAGATAGCTCCTACCAACTCCTCAACCCATCTTCAAAGGGATAAAATTTCACAACATCCCTCCTTTCAGCTATTTCTTATTGACTTGTTCAGGTTACAGATATTCTGGAGCACCGCTCTGGAATATAGTGCCCTTACACACTATAAAATGAGAGAAGGGCCTACAGCTCTAGGGTTTATATTTCAGTCCTGCAACACACCTTTGACTTCCAGATGTTCATATTCCTTGGTTTGAATTCTCAGTTTTAAGTGGCAGGTCAGCTCTTCATAGTAGTCTCATAGAATATGCCAGAAGAGCACTAAACAGTTCATCCTTCAAGAACAATCTGATGTGAACATTACAGTAGTTACCACCTTATTTCCTACTGCCTCAGTGTTTAGCTCACTTACAATTTGTCATTAATGAGGAGATAACTCTTTCAATTAAAGACATAAACTGCAGAGAGACATTTGTTCTTCAGAGATGTGCCACTTAAAGATTTCTTTTTTTCCACACCCCATGTTCTAGCAATTGCTTTCTTGCTGGAGGTTGCCACCCTTCCAGTGCAGTGTGTGTGAATTATTCCTATTTCGCTGCCAGCAAACCAGAAGCATTAATTTCAACAGTTTATGTAACAGCTTGAATTAACTTAGTTTATTTTGTGTGATCTGAATTAGGAAGTATCCCAGGACCAGTTTAACAAGTCACAATAGCGGGAGGTGGAAATTTCAAACCATCCAAGAAAGATACCCAGAGGGAGCGAACAATAACATCTTCAGCTGATGCTGCTGCACTCAAAGGGAGCATCTGTCCATAAAATAAAATGCAGTTTTGGAGTCAATAATACCAGAGCTTTAAATTACTGAATTACTAGATATTATTAATTTTATTTGAATCATGTGTAGATATATAATTGCATTTTTATCAAATTAACCATAACAAACAATCCTTGATCCAATAGAAAGTTATGGCAAATTATATTTTGTTTGTTCAAAAATATCATTTGCCTGCAATACCACAAACAAAATACATTTCTCCCAAAACTAATTTGGGGGAGGAAGGCAAACTTGTATTACTTTGGTATATTTTATCATAGTAGTGAAGCTTTTTTGATTCATATACAAGTACTGCAAATCAAAATGACATTTCATGGAATCACAGTTTGAGAGGAGCTTGTTCCATCCTGGTTTGGTTTCTTTGGTTTGTATTTTGGGGTGTTTTCTTACTTAAGAGGATCCATGCTTCCCAGTTTTTTAAGAGATCCCCTTATATAGGAGCAAAGGGAATTTCATAGAACAAAAAAGGAAAAGAGGATTCCTGTGTGTCAATGAAGCTATGGAATCCATAGGAAAGATTAGGGTACCATTTCTAGGAAATTGCTACTAATTGTAGAAAAACTTGCAACAATCTTGTTGGTACAAAACATTGCTTTACTTCTTAGGTAAGCCCATGGTTATCAAACACAGTGAGATCACTGGGACCAGAGTCACAATGATCTGAGTTAGAAGGATCTCATAACAGGGTAAAGAGCCACAGCCTCACATGAGGAAATTTTTGCATACTGTTTTGATTTTTATGTTCTTTTGACTCAATATCCCAAAAGCTTTCTCCTGAAGCTCAAGCCAAGAGCAAATTCCATTGTTGGTATCTTTATGATTGTTGATTGCATATCTGAGTAACCCAGCGATTGATTGATTCTTGACCACTGCTTCAAGAATTTGTTTTTGAAATTATGCTGTGAAGATCAAACATTTCAACACTTTTATTATGGAAAATTGTGATGTTGTATGGGGCAGATGACTGTAGAGAAAATTTAGATTTATGTTAAATATTGTTTGTCATAACAGTTGTCATTAGATTAAACTGTGCAGCTGAAGATGAGTCAAAATCAAAGCAATCAAGCCTATTGCTCTTGTTGTAGAATGAAAACAAAACCCAGATTAGAATTTTGAATGATCACTGTAAAGTTAGAAAAAGGTCTAGAATGAACATCTCTTGAACTACACATGTTTTAAAATCCTAGTTAAGTTTCAGATCAATATTTTATCTCAACATTTAGACCATTTCAACAACATTGCAGCTCCTTTAACATTTAAGATTAAGGGAATCTATAAAACTAAATTAACCAGACTTCTAAGGGTGCCTTTAGACAAGTGAAATCTTTATATGAAAAGCCCTGCCCTTGCCATTTGTATAGATGTGCTGATTAACAGGTGAGTGGGTGGTTGCAGGAACACAAATCTCTGCTCATCCAAACCAGTTTTTAACTGACAAGTAAGACAAAGCTTCCTGCTTTCTGCTTTCTGGCTGTTGATTTAGGTCCTCTGTGGAAACTCTAAAGCTANCTCCAAAAATCCCTTTTACCATAAAAAGTCAATGGATTTTTTCTGTTTGGGTAAAGCAGAAAACAGTATTACATACTCTGGAGCACCATCTGCTGGTACATGGCTAATTCTTTATTCACNAAAAACAACCAAACAAAAACAAACCAAGCCCCAAAACTAGAACCCAAAACACATAAAAAAATCCCCAAACTAAAAACAGCATCACCATCACCATCACCACCACCACTAACTAAAAAAACCCCACCAAATCACAATAAAACAAACAAATCACTCTCAAAAATTTGCAACCCAAAACCAATCCGCTATAATTTTAATCTGTAGATTATTTCTCTTTGTGAAACTGGGAAAGCAAAGAACTAGTTCAGGCCTCATATTTGCATTGCAGATATTCCTGCCTCTATTCTCTGAATTGTTTCTGTTTGGGTTGGTTTGTTTGTTTTTTGTTCTATTGTTTGGGTGGTGTGTGTTCAATTATTTCTTTCTATTATTATTTCTATATTTTCTAGAGGCATCTGGGCTTGAGTAAATTAAATTATCCAAGACATTTAAAAACTTGCAGCCATTTTTTATGAGTGGGCTTTGCACTTTTAGTTTAAAATGCTGGGAGCTGTGTACAGTAAGGGTATATATATATATAAACATATATATATATATATACATATATATATATATATA
>VYXF01006327.1:45534-113786 GCA_013397295.1 Polioptila caerulea | reverse complement strand
AATACCAAATATATACTGCTTTATATCAACTAAAGACCTCTCTCAGCATTTGAGGGAGACTGAGTTGTTTTCTAGTGTGATATTTTAAAACCTGATGTCATTTTTTAGGACAAAAATTCCGTTTTGAGCATCGTGAAGAAAGCCATAATATATCATTAATTTATTGCATACTGTAAAAACTATCTCATGAGAGCAACAGATCCTCTCCTCTAAAACAAGCAGGAAAAGCAGAACAGAAACAGGGGGGATATAATATATTTTTGTTAATTAAAATATATTTTAAATAAAAATATATTTTTGTTCTAATTAATTGTAAAAATCTGATTGCATTAAGGAAAGAAAATGTCTACTCAGAGCCCTTCAATGCTCAGTTTTTCTGGAGCATCAGAATGTTGCTTTTACTAGTGGCATCACTTTAATCTGCTGTTCACACGTACAAAAAACAAAAAAAAACAGACAAAAGAAAAAACTGAAACATGAGCATTTGCACAAATTTTATTTGTGCAAAGATAGATTTGATACACATTTCAAAACCCAGAAATGGCTGAAATTAGGTATTGGTATATATGTAATAAAGTGGTTTGTATTTTCCTGTTCACCATAGTCCTTGTATTGAGCCAGGGTGTGCTTGCCAACTCCCCCCTGATGGTTTCCTGATACCTTTCTACCTCTGCAATTCTGTGCAGTATCTGGGAACTGCTCCCACCTGTTTAGACATATTCTACAGCACCTGCAAATTGACAAGTACTTCAGCCACTGCAGAAGGATTGTAGTCCTCTGAAGACAATAATTATTGGAGGCTAATGCTGTCGTAACAGTCCTACCTTCACTTTTAATCAATAGAAACCAGATCAATGTTATTAGCTGTGCTGTGATAGATTTCAAATCTGTTTATGTAACTTTTGTCCTGAGATCGAACAGAAAGGGTTAGTGAGAGCTCCCAAGGCAGAAAGACAACAATAACTAGGAAAATGAAATAGTTAAAGGAAAATAGTTTTTGACAGCTGCAGCATTAGGACTGAAGAGACTAAATCATATTTATTGTCCTTCCACTCCTCTTCTGTGACTCCCTTCCGCCCTGTGCCCCCTTCCCAAAATGCCTACAGCTCTCCAGAGACTGCATTAAACAGAGCTAATGGAGTTACGGGTGGAAGAACCCAGAGCAAATGCTGCCATCAAGTGTCCAACAGACCTGTTTGCAGTGCAGACTCTTCTATCCACGTCTGCGCATGGAGATGAAAGTGTTAACACACGGCAGCCATTGGTGGTGGATGCTCATATACAATTCTCTCTGGTATAACGTCCAACAAATCTGAATGTACAGGTCAATGCAAACCCATCCTCCTGGGGACAACAGAGATGCATTCGAGTCTAAAAAGTGTAGCCAGGATGGGGAAATCATTGTCCCCATGTCTGGGCTTCTGTAGCTGTATGGCTGATTCCATTTCTTGGAATGCCTCAAAGTTGAATTCAAATGTTTTCTCTTAGTTCAGAACTTAGGTGTGCTGACAAGAGCTTCAGGAGAGAGCACACTTAAACATGTGGGGTCACTGCCGGCACCCTCATGTGCTGCCACTAATGTGGATGTCTCAGCCAACTCACCACAGCGTAACACCCCACAACATCCAGAAGGATCTCCCAGCCCACTGGGCACACCCAGGCACCACCCATCCAAAGGCAGGAACCAGCTTCTGGGCTTTATCCCTTCTTCTCTCCTATTTCCTTGCTGGCCTCACTGCCCGCCTGGCCCTCTGACTCACTGGCAACAAACCATTTTCCTCTCTCTATCTTTCAATCTCACTGCTCAATTTCAACAAAATCCAACTGAATGTATGTAGTTTTTTTAAATTAATGATTTCCAGTGAAAAGGAGAAACCATAGGTTAGTTTTATTCTTATTAATCTTGTGAGATGGCTCTTTCAAAAAATGGAAGGGAACAGATGCTTACTCATTAAAAATACTTATACTTCAGTTTTTCACTATTAATTTTTTTGGCAGATAATGTTAAAAGAATCCTTTGCAGTCACCAAAAAAGAATGTGTCTCCTCTGACCTTGTTAATTTTCACTCTGTAAGTTACTACATGAACAATGTAAATAAAAGTTTTGAGGAGATTGAGTTCAAACGACAATAATCAGTACAAAAAGCAGGAGCAGGAAAGTTTGCTGGTTAAACTGTCTTCAGAGAGGCTTGAAGGAGACTGATGGTGAACAGAAATTATGCAGCTTCTTGAAGCTTCTTAGGAAGCTTATTAGGAAGCATCAGGGCAGGTTGTAGGAAGTTGAAAGGCAGAGAAAGTGATTAAAGAAATGGTGCAATTAAAGGATTAGGAAAGCCAACTGAATTTATGAGGCATTGACAATAAATAAAGCTGTAGATTACAGCAGAAACATGACTATATAGAACAATCAAGGTAAAAATATAGAAGATATTAAATAGAATGCATAGCTTCAATATTACATAAGGGATAAAGGTGAAGACTTTATGCCTGAATATGACATAGGAAGATAATCAGATAATCAATGTTTCTAAATGGAATCCAAGACTCTTAATGAGAATATAATTTTACTGGCAGTAATAGGTTAATTATTCTGCGTGTATTTGTTATCAGTATGATAGTAATTAGTACTACTGGCCACAGTAGAACTTTGGGATTCTTATATTACCAAAGAGAGAAATCCTTTCTTAGGAAGGCTAGATATAAACAAGATAGGAGTAATTTAATGTAAGTGTTGAAAAGAGGAAGATTACAGTTAATCCAAGTAGTATAGATACCACAGCAAAAGAGAAAGTGGGATTTCAGCGTCACCAAAGGGTGTAGGCAGGGAGTTGGCTGTTCCTGTGTCTCCACGGAGGATCTGGGACCAAGGATGATCTCTCCATTTGGGAGCTCTCATAAGCAGCAGGGGAATCTAGCACTGTCTTTCAAGTCAAACTTTGACTCTTGGCAGGAAAATCAGTATGAATGTGCACCAAAGAATGGATCTGTCAGGATGCATGGACCAGATACTTCTTTTCGGTTATTTCGTCAGGGAATCAGGGTATACGTATGAATAATCAGGTACAAAAAATAGGGATAATAATGCTTACATTCACTATTTGTTCCTGAAAGACAGCTCAAAAGACCACTGCTTGCTAGCACTGTCACTTCAGGATAAACAGAGACTTCCTGCTCTGGCGGTCTGGATGTCTGGCCTATCTGGAGAACACCACACATACATTGTATTTCTGCTACCAACAAATGTTACTCCTCTGCTTAAAATTACATAATTTATTAGAGCTTGTTTCCCTTTTCCAAGAAAGAAAGGGGTCAGGAAGTGCCCCTAACCTTTCATAGTTTTACACATCAATCACTATGAGGACTGTAATACGATTCCCACACAGTGTGGTTTGGTGCTGCCTAACAATTAATCTTATATACAGCTGGTGCAAGACAGCTCTGCAAGGCAATTTGCTTCCAGTGGAATTTTCGAATATACTTTAAAGCACTTAAGTGTAAAGCTTTATAAAACGAATAATCCATCACAAATAATTAGAGCTGTCCTTAGAGGGCTTGGCTAGTCAGTCAGAAACAGATGTGTCGTGTTTATCTTACTGGTTAAGCATAGCCTGAAGAGTCAGCTTTTCTGATAGAGGGTCTGACTTGGATGGTAGTTAGCAACTCCAAAGGGATTCAATGGACAGCCTGTTTAATGTTAAAGTCCACAAAGGAAGGCAGGAATCGAAAAAGAAGAAGCAAGTACTCTTTCAGTGGTTGAAGGGAGATGTGACGAGCTATTTACTTTTTTTTCCCCCATGTAGCATTCACTATTCAACTGGCAATTGCTAGTTTTCTTCAACACAATATCTTTTCTCTCATTATGCTCTGCAGCCAGTTCCATAATTAGCTAGAACATCTTGCCCTCAGGTTTCAATTCCTTCCTGCTTTTAAACTAATTATGTACCTTTTAGTCCAATGGTAAACAAATTCTTTTCCCCTTCACTACTTTTAAGCTAGGTTTGACTTCTCATACATACTAAATATGCCTGACTCACTCTGCTGTGTTTTGTTTGGGCATACCACGAAAGTTTGGAAATGGATCCTGGAAGGATTAGAGTTCGACTTTCTTCATAGTACGCTCTCACCTACTTCCTAAAAAGGTCTCATTTATTCACCAGTAACATTCAAGGATCCCACAGACCTATACAGGAGGAAACATGTGGAATTTAAAGACACGTAGAGAAATTGCAACCTGTATGAGGTCCGACAAAATTCAAAGGAACTATATGGGGAATAAGAAGACTGAAGTAAACAGGATCCCCTATGAAGAAGCTTTGTGCATATGGATCACCAAATTTCAAAAGTGATTTTAGTTCAAGCTCGATAAAGAATGAGCAGCCAATTCTTCTGCAATAACATTGTTGTGCGTCATCAATCTTTGGATCTAGGTCACACAAATCTGCTAGAGAGCAGTCAGTTGTTGAAAAAGCTGGAAGAAAAATTACACTAGTGATAGGGTGAAGTGAGATAGATTACCTTTTTTCTGTCAGTAACATAAAAAATGTCTTTAGGTTATGTTAAGTCAGTTTTATGAACAAGTTACTCTATCAAGCAGCACACTTAAAAAATTCAAAAGGTCATTAGGTCAGGAAATATTTGTACTAATGAAACAGCAGTACATACAGCCTGGGGTACAGAAACATTAAAATGAGCTTTGAATTTTTTTTACACACAAATGAGAGCTGCAAAAATGACACTGCAAATATACATTTCCAACTAACAGATTAGTTGCACAAACGCAGGATCCACTGGCAAAAGGAGGAATAATTTATGCTACTGGTTGTCCAAATCCACTCATGTCCTGTTAAGCCCTTTGCCTTGACAGACAAGATGTAGTTTTTTGTCTCTTAGACCTTTAATGAATATCCCAAATTTCTTAGTGTGGAGTAGGAGATCGCAAGTCCTTATACTAAACTGTGCTTAGAACACATATTATTAGGCATGATTCCGGGCTGGCTATCTTGCGATATGAGTTTGACTGTTTCCCAGACAAACCAAACAGTGCAGTGAAATGCCAAACAGGGCGGGTGAAATGGACCTGCTGGGATGACACGGCGCAAACACCTCCAGACTATAACACTCAGTAGATTTCAGCTGGAGGAACTGGTCTGGGCAACTCCGCTGTGATGCTGGGGCAACCCAGAGGTCCCCCTATTGCTCTCTACGCCGAGTCTTCCCTGAAAGCTATCAGGGTGATAATAGCTTTAGCCGTGTTAACAGCGGTATGTTAAGAGTGCTACTTAGCCACTGTTGACCTCTTCCCTTAACACTTCTCAGCTGCTGCAAAGGCTTGAACTTGTAAATATCCATTAAAAATTCAAAAGATCATTTAAAATCGTGCTTCTCCCTCCCCTGGAGGCAGTAATTTTGAAAAATGTCCCGGAGTTCAAACGAAGTGCACATGTTGTCCTTGGTTGGTGTTGTATTTCAGAACCCAGCAATCTATTTTCTATTCTGAGCATATTTTACTTCGACTTCTGCATTTGGTCAATAAATGCAAAATACACAGACACAAAACATACAAAAAGGGTGCTTAATCATATTTAAGCATTTCAACGAACCAACTTCTTGATATTCCAAGAGTAAGATTCTTTCTTGTAAAATGTTTTCATGCTTCTATTTCTGTCAAATGCATTCAGCACTCAAGAAATGACCTTTAATAAAATCATGCTGGGTGTTCCCATTGCATCAAGCAGAGAGATGCTGTATCATCTCTAGTGCACCTAGGGAACCAGTATGAGGGAGAGATTCAGCACAGTAACTTAGAATTCAATCCCATTTGTCTTCAAAATTTTATCCTTCACTGGTCACATTTTGGAAGATTTGTTCTTGCTATAGACCTGTGGAATATTAATTCAAAACTTCAGCGTGTGCTTGCACTGCTTCCAAGTCATCAACTCCACCAAAATGTATGTATGTAATTAAAGTAGTATTGTTTAGTGGAAGTGTATGAGTAGTGTATTTGCCATTCTCTCAGAGGAAGTATCAGTGTAACACAAGCAAAAAAACCCAAAATAAAACTCAATCAAAACAAACAGACAGACAAACTAAAAGTAAAAGTTAATGAGTAAGAAATTTGCCCAAAAAGAGCTTGTATTATTTAGCAATTCTTGTCCTTGGATAGGCCTTGTTATCTGTCCTAGATGAAAAGTACTTCTAGTACTAGTACACTAAATTAAAGGTACACAGAGTAGCATGCATCCTCTATCTCCTACGACTTTTTTTGTGCTCTTAAGGAGCCCCTGACACTAGAGGTGCCGTGAATTAGAGCATAACCCTTAGCTCTGTTATTCCAGAAATAGAAGCTTGCTGAACTGCCAGTGTGACCAGGTGATGGTTTAAAAAAAAGCAGAGATAGGACCATTTGCTGGCAGTTAAGACAGTCTTACAGAGACTTCAAGGTTAAATCTCTTATCAGCGCTGCTGCTTTTCAAATCTAAGTAACTTGGACTGCAGGTGAAGTTCTGCGTAAAAATGCTCAACCTCACTGCGATGGTTCCAGCTCTATAAACTGTGCTGGTTGCCATTTTTACAGCAGTGAATCTTTGTCATCTGCATAATGAGTGTCTCCATAGGGAACCACACTGAGCTCTGTATATTCACAGTAAATTACCTTGGATCCCAATAACAATGAGTGATTTTTCATTAAATATTAGAAATGTAAGAACAGAATTTTTTATGACTTTCTCTTCATTTCCTTGCTGGTGAGGATTCCCACTGACTGGTTTAAGCTACTGCTTATCATTATCCTCTATTAAGTGTGCAAAGAAAGCAATAACCACACAGAAGAATAAGTTTTGTGTTATGAGTGTCTTGTAGACATACATCTAAACACTTTCAGAACTTTTGCTCAGGTTTTTCAGATCTCTGAACTGTCCTCTTTTTAGTCCTTTTGAAATTCTTTTTCATAAGGAAAGGGTTAGTTTGTGCTGCTAGATCTTGAAAATCGGTACTGTACTTCAGCTTATACTGCACTGGCAAGATATCTCTATTTACCTACTTAAAAAACAGTTCAAGAAGCAGGTAAGTAGCATTGTTTGGATTTTAACAGTAACAAATACATAACAAGCACTGAAGAAAAAAGCAAACCACCAACTCGCCAGATTCTCACCTCACTCATAAACAAGTACTAATAATTCATGTTTGTTTATACTCGATTGTTTGTTTTAGGAAGACTTCTTTCTGACCTGTACACACATTCAGAGACCGAGTGCTAGTTACAAACATTATTCCTGTGATCTCTTGCACTGATAAGGTAATGCTTTAGCGGAGAACCAAATCTCTCAAACAGGATTGTCAGTCACTAGGCAGATGGTGCAGGACTCCCCATTGCAAGCATTGCAGTGGCATCTTCACTGGATCAGATCAGACTCCTGAATTGCATGACTGAGATAAATTTTTACAGCCCTAGTGATCCTGCTAGATTCTAGTCCTATAAACAGGATAACTACCCTAATAAGGGCGCAATAAATTCCTATGCGCTAATTTCAGTGCCTACAAAACATAATCTAATTATCTTGGCAGTGAGCAAAAGAGTATTCGACCTTACTATTCCCACGTATTCTGGAATATTTTCTAGTCGTTATTTAAATTCTCTTATCTATGCACATTTTGGCCCGGAGAAACTCCCAGGATTACTCATTTTCTCCACCCAGGATATCCACTGACACATCTTAATGTGCACCTAACATCTATCCACGTGTCTCAGCTTCCTATGGGGGCTGCCAGCATAATGCCCGGCACCTCTGGGAATCCAGCATCTCGGGAGATCCAGTGTCAACTAGGCAGTTGCTTTGAGACAAAGCAAGTCAGGAATTCAGTGAAGTATTTAGTCGCAAATGAGTCCATTCTCTCATCTGTACAGATACAAGCTGGGAAGTTCCTGTGAAGCACTACAGGTACGGGCAGAGACACACCTTTATATACACGGTCCTTGCAAATGCCAGCTACACTGCAACTAGAATTACAGAAAGAATTTTAATTTCTTCCTTACATCACTATTATAAATTAATTTCCCAAGGGGGTTGGTCGCACCTGCTTTTGCAGGAAATGCAACAAGAAATGGTACCTGTAATTCACTTTCCAGCGCAGAGGTCTAGTTTTCACAACAGGAGTGTCTGGCTGTCTTGTTGACTCACTGCAGCATTTCATCCCACTGAACAGGAATTTTGCAGAAAGGCTAAATTACTACAAAGTAAAAATAAACACGTGCCCAGGATTCTTTTAACTTTACACAGGTATTTGACACAAGGTAAAACACGATAGCACTCAAAGCCCTTGACTTTCCTCTGAGAAGTCTTTCCCCCCTAATTAATCGCTTTTGTTAAACACGTACTTCTTTTGCAGCGTTTCCGTCCCGTGAAGGGGCAACTTTAGTTCACCTGGGAAAATGAAAACGTTTCCTTGCTACCGTCGCAGAAAAATGAGGAAGTGAACAAAACAAGAGAAACAAGGAAAAGAATAAGTCTGCTCAAATTCATATTGATTTCAAAAGATCTCAGAGGGAGAGCTGCAAGCCAGAGTAAGAGCAGGAGATTTGCTGGGCAAGAGTTCATGACTAGCAAGAACCAAAACTGAACTCAGAGCAGAACCTCCTGGGAGAAATGGAGGCAGCACCTGGCCACTCAGCCACATCATTTACAGTCACTTTGTACAAACATGAACGATTTTTAAAAACGGAGATCAAGAGGTTTGTGTCCACATCTCATCAAACTTGACACTATTCTGATTTTTTAAACTGTTTTTATCTTACTAAGAGCTTTTCACTGCTTTTTCCCTTTAAAATGTATGAGCAGTACCTGAGAATTTGAAGGGGAAATTCCATTTTGATAAAAATGAGTCTCATAGTCACACTTTCCAAGAAAATGTGTGTTAAGGGACAATTTTACACACATAAAGAATTGTATTTCTTTTCCTCAAGACAGTACTTTCTTCCCTTCACCCTTTATTCTCTAGATGATGTGGAGGGTTGTGGTTTATCTTTGACACTGGTATGAAAATATATCTAAAAACTGAATAGGCCGTAATGCAAACACCTGAGGCTTGTAGGTTATAGACATTAACAAAAAATATCTTTCTGGACCATGTTTTTTCAAATATGGAAGGCACCATTTTCACTCAGAGAAGTCAGAAGAGGGATAAGCAGGACTCACTACATAAATGTTAGGTTATATAGCAAAATGTAAAGCAATCTTCTACTTGCCAACCATTTGTCAATGGTAACCATGGGTTTTTTAAATTCACCTCTGAGGTGCAGTTTATTCAGGGCATGTATGAAAAACCGGGATTTGATTATCTCAATGCTTTTGAAAATTTAACTGAAATGTCCTTGAAATCACGACTGAGTAATATTAACAAAACTATACATGAAGAATAGGATCAGTTAAGAATGTAAAATTTTTGAATTTTTGAACTTTACAGGTTCTAACTATTACATTGTTTGTCACAGTTCAACAACAAATAAAACCCAGAGTGACTTTTACCCTTTTTTAGATACCTTACTCATTTCTTCATACTCCTGCTCATCTTCTCTATGCACCTAGCAAATTATTAAGAATCATGTTACTCTGTATTTGCCTGCTGTGTGTACAGTAAGCTGGGCTGTTGGTTAATATTTTTATACTACCCAAAAAATCTTTCTGGCTTTCACCAGCCTGTGTGCCAATTTCTGAGCAAATTAAGCATTGCTGTGCTGTTACTTGAAGAACAAAGATGTTCTGAATGCTTTACCATGTGACTAGGATTTTATGGGTGAGTTATATAGCAGTGTAAAGGTTTCATTTGCTAACAAAATTTTTATTTACTTGACACAGCATTCTATTTCTTTGCCACTCCGACCTCTAAGCTAAAAGCTCAGCTGAAAGCCTCTCCTACTAACAAGAATTCTTGTTTCCTTCATCTGCATTAGAATACAAGGAAAAACACTCTGAAGGTGTGATAACATTCTTCTTCCTTAAAAAAATTCTGGGGAATGACTGAAACCACCTTCCACATGTTTTGAGGAAAGGACTCAAGAAAATAGCTGGTTATATTTGAAATTAAATAAAAAGGAAATTAATTACAAAAGTTTATTAATTTTCTACTTTTCGGTCATAGGTATGATGAAATAACAGTATTTCACTGTGTCTGCTCTACATAATATTGTAAATACACCCAACACATTAACATTAAATTTTCCTTAGTCTGTATATGAAAAGTAGTTTCTGCTTTTCCAGATTGTTGTTTTAATACAATAAAATGCTTTTCTTCCCTAGTTTCTCAGGACTGCCAACTGAAAAAGCAGCATTCTTTTAATAAATTCATAAACTTCTACCACTACAAATGGAAGGGAGAAGTACCCAGGAATATTATTCCTTCAAATGAAAATAAACTTCCTCCATGTATCATTTACACTACGAAAAATAAAAATCTCATTTATATATGAAAGTCAGTGAGGCAGTTAGGCCTTTAGATTGGTCTTCCTCTAAATAGACAAAGAGACTCTGGATTTTTTGTAGAAATAGTGTAATGGAACATAAAGTTTCTTATCACTATTCTTTGGAAGCAACTCTAAGATTATTGTAAATTTTTTCTCTGCTATTAGTCAGTAGAATTTTGGCCACACATATTTTTTTTAGCCTAGCAATTAATCTATTGTTGTAAAAACACCCCAAAATTTAAGAATGTGAGTCTTCAATGCTTTCTCGAAGCCAAAGGAATCACACAGGAGGAAAACAGACATCCAGGCTTGTTATCAGTTGAACTGGTGGGATGCAATATTCCTCAGACACATAACATGTCTTGGTATACAATAACATATCTTCAAGTAAGTATTTAAACTAAACAGAAAAAGGAAGAGTTTGCTGTAAATCAAACATTAAATATAATTCTGACTGATCATGCAAAAAAATATCAGTTAGTTATTTAATTTTCTTTAAATATATGGTCCTCTGTCCACCAAGAAATAGCCCTATTTCATGGCTTTTATAGTGAGTTCAGGATTTTTCTTGGCTATGTGGGTATTTTTGTTTTAAATATCCTGTGAGTTTTCTAACATAAAATATAATTCAAAGGAGGAAACCACACTGAAATTATTGAGTCAGTGTTATTCTGAGATTTCTTTTCTTAATGAGAAAAACAGTTTTAAAAATTATCTAATGGGTTGCCAGAAGATGTTACTTGTGTCTTGTAATTTTTAGGAAGGTAGAATTTTCTTCCAACCATGAAAATACAGATTTTAAGATTACATAATACAGATTACAGTTTTTAAGATTGCACAGACTGGATTTGAAAATGATTCATTGCCTTGCTTCCTCTACCTTCTTGTAGTAAAAGCATGTTCAAAATTGGAAGAGGGAGAGAAGGAAGAAAGGAAGGGAAAGCAGTTGAGATCAGCAGAAAATCAGCAGTCAATTGTATAAAAACTTGTTAAAGATATTTGCATTTATTTCTTGCTGAAGTTGGTTGTGCAGAGAGAAGTAATTAGGCAGAAATTTTCCTCTACTCATAGGGCAAATACAATTACCACTAAACAAGTTGATTTCAAAACCTAGGTCCTAAAAATATTCTGAACACTGCAAACTGAAAAAATCATTAAAAACCATGCACTCCTTGCAGAAAAAAAAACCAACAACCCATCTAGTCCTTCTTTGTGAGCAAGAGTTATAATAATCAGAAAGCACATATTGCAACAGTATGATTTATAATACTAGTAAAACTGTTGGAAGATTACTCAGAAAGATGCATCATCTTATTTTTCATGTAATTGTTCACTATTTCAAATAATATATTCAGTCATGCCAATCCATTCTGGTGTTATACGTAAAACAGGGCCTAGTTTTTTGCTTTTCACAGTGTGAGGCATAACTCATGACATTTTCCATTTGCATGTAAAAAGTTATGAATGTAGGCAGTTAATGAATTCATAAATATACTTTGCTCTATTTCCAAGAAACAGAATACTGTCATTTTGCTCTTCTTAATGGCAAAATTTATATTCACACAAATCCTGTCTGAAATTGGTGTCTGTAATAGTGCTAGTGTTTTCAGGACTTATACAGAACAAGCTATATACACGAAGTCCAGAGTCAACAAACCACATGGGTAAGAGGCTCAGTTGATAGTTTAAAGAACATCTATTTGCAGTACTGCAAATAGCAAGCCTGAGAAGTATCATAAAAACTCTTTCCACAGTAATCTGTGGACAGATTACCAAAAGTCTCTGTGCCATGAAATATAGGATGCCAACTGAAAGTGGCTTTACCAGCACCTGTCAGAGTTTTGAGTGTTGTTCACATTCTCGGTTTTTCTCCTGCTAGGTGAAGTGCCCAACTGCTATGAAAATAAAGCTACAATAATATAACAAAAATAATAACTTGAGAATACCTGTAAAAAAGGACAAAAACTATGTTGGCCTCTCAAAATCTAGACGTGGAAGACTTTCTCCCACACAAGTGAGGAAAGATAGAGGTCATATAATTACACACATTTGCCTTTAGGACCACCCAGAGATATACTGGGTAAAATACGTTTCTTGGGCCTGCAAGTATCCTCCATTCTTGTCTCTAAGGGCCGTTTTCTACGATGGCCCAAAAGGGCTGTGCTAGCACAGTGAGAAGGTGGAGCTAAGTGGGAATAAGAGTAACCTGAGAAGACCTGCAGCTAACCTGACTTCAGGTGATACCGGTCCTGTGGATGGATTAACCAGGTCCTGGCTGATTCTGCCCTGTGCTTCGAGCAGCTTCCAACATTCACCCCAAACTCCATACCAGGTAGATGGAGCTGACGGAGACCAACCGTGATCACTTAGGAGCGCACAATTTGGCCTTCCAGGTAAGCCTGCTTTCCTTTGTTTTCTGGAGAAGAGGAAGGACTTTAAAACATTGAACAATATTGAATTCAGACCCCGAACAAAGGAAAAGCATTTTCTGTGCTCCACCTGCAGGTATTTTACAACATTCTACGTGCTGATACCCTGCCAAAGTACACGGCTCTTGTAAAAAAAAGCTGAGCACAATTGACTTATTCAGGAGTGTGCTCTACTCAGTGGTACACAGCTAGCTTTGAAAAGTGTCCGGACTTGGTAATATTTCATAAGCTGATGGATCTCACAACTGGCTCCCATCTGCTGTATCAGTTGCTGTTTTTTCCTGAGGATAGGTCAATTACAGTTCTATTGAAAAGAAAGTCAGCATTATGCAGCAGACATATAACTCATCAAAGCAATGTATTTCAATAATATGAGAAAAATAATGATGTAATAATGTGATCCGAGTGGGGCATATCATTCTTCCATGCATAAAGTAAGTGAAATTGTTTTCTGCTCTTGAGAAGAGCACAAAGAGAAGATAAGGAGCCAGCCCAGAAGGTTTTGCATTTTCTAGGCATAAAGTAATATTAACAGCCGTTTAAAAAACGCAGATTTCATAGGCGGAAGCACAACCTCCCCACACAAACAAACACCACAAAAAAAGAATCAGAAAACCAAAACTAGCTGGTTACTGTTTTCAGGGCCCAGCAGCCCTGTGCTTTCATTGGAATTAAAGCAGACACAAACAGAAACTTGCAAACCCACAGCCGGGCTATCTCGCTGTACTTGCTGCTTAATGTACAATAGGTCGGGGAGAGAGTGTGGCTGTGAAATACTCTCAAGTGCGCTATGTTAGCAAAGCAGCCCCTTGCTGTCCTCTGAAGTCTCCGATCCTTACGCTGCCCCTGATCTCAGTTAGCAGGAAGTGCGTACCGGCTGCGGGTATCTGTGGACACTATCCAAATAACACAGCAGGGTCTTTGTAGATGCCAAGCATGCATTGTCAAGGGCTATTACACAACATCAGCGACATTCAACCATTCTGTATATTTATTCATTGCGCTATACACAGAAAAGCCCTTCGGGGAATATTTACGGAATGTAGGCAAGAGAGATAACACTTAAAACGTGATAGCCCAGTGGTTAGGGCCTTCTCCTGGGTAATCAGAGCGCCCTCAAGGCATCTGTGCTTTGGGGTAAATAGATAAGCAATTTGAACTTGAGTCTTCTTCAGTTCAAGTGAGTGAGGTAAGAGGTTTCATCCTGTCTGCGCTTTCACACAAAATATGTGCCTAAGCTAGGGCTATCAAATTCCCAAGTCCGTGCTTACAAAAGTACAGAGGAGAGGAGTTCCTAGCTGCAAAAAGCTCGGTGTTGAACTCTCTTGAATGGCATAAGCTGAAAATCACCATTTTCCTCAGAGATCTGTGGAGTACAGTACAGTGAGTCGGGTTAACACTCAGCTTTACGCAACTAGCTTACCCGGGAAATTCTTATTTACTTTTACACTGTCTCTGTTTTAATATGTAAGTCACTTCCTAGAGAAAATAAGACACAGAAGGAAATAGGTTAAATTCTGTATATAAACAAATAAATCACTTCACAGTAAAAGCCACTGAAAAGGAAATAATACCATAATTTCCCACTATTTCTTGTATTTAATGCTTTTCTTGCACAGAGTGAACACTTTAATTCCTCCGAAATAAATGTGTCTTAATGTATTAAGCAATAAGTATCTTATCTAAACCACAAAATATAAAAGTGTTCTGGAAAAGGTGTAATTTAAACCATTTTAAGTATCCGTGTAGGTACTATTTCAAATATCCATAGATACCTTCAGATACCTGAACCACTTAATGATTAATGCACGTAGGGATAAAGTAAGAGAGGGTCAAAGTGAATCTGAGTTAAGCAATTTGTTTTGTAACCTAAGTTAGTAAAACAGCTCTCTATGTAATACAAAGCAGCTCAAGGCTTACAAGAGATGGATGAAGGATCATATCAGATCTTTATTAAGGCACGAATGAGAAGCACTGTGCTTTCTGTTGCACAGGGATTCTAAGACGATGAAGAAGCTGTAATATAGAGTAGTCTGCTTTTTGATTTGTCACACATGGTCAAAGGGAGATAACTATGAGCTCTTCTCAACTTCTCAGTTACTATTAGTATGTAATACAACATTGGTCATACTATAATACTATTGGTATGTAATACTGTTGGTATGTACACATCCATCTGTACTGTAATAGGATTTTCATCGTATCACAGAAGCATTTCACTGCATCACCATTTTCAATGGTACTGTAGTACATTCTCAGTTAACCAATGTTAACTTTAGACAGGACATGTATCCAAGTAGCACAAAGTTATATTAATACCATTAACTGCATTTTTGAAAATACCCGGTTCAATATATCAGCCACTTCTTTTGTACACTATGCAGTTTCCACTTGAGCATGACATTGAAATTGCAGGTCCGGCATTATTGCCTTAGGATAATGCCAGTACCTGGGAGACCCAGAAGCAACTTTCCCCCTTATTAACAACTCAAAATGGTCTCAATAAAACCCAAATAATAAACCCCAAGTCTACACCTCTGCTGTTTCTCTCTCTGTCTCTTTTTGATATTAGGAACATCTCAATTACCAACAGCTATTCAGGTGTATTACAATGAGTGAGCTTTTTCTATTGGTTTTAAGAAGATACAATACCTTTCCTTATCCATACCGCCAGTCTTCCCTACCATGCTCCTACACTTCAGTAACAATGTATTTACCTTAATAAAACCCAGTGAAGTTGTTAAGACCTACATGTTTAAGTTACTTACTTCGGATGCTGCCCCATAGCTAGAATCAACAGATTGCTCCACTGTTTATAAAGACACATTCAAGTTGTTAATTTTTTTCCATCTTGAAAATGTCATGTAATTTAAGGAACTTAAAACATCCTCAATTCAGAAAATTGTTCCTGCTAAGTGTCTATGTACCAGCGTAACAGATTGTGTATCTATAGCTACAATAATGTCATACATAATGTGTGGAAACGCTACTGTGTCTCTTGTCTTCAAGGTGGTTCAGTTAACTTCTCATACATAGCACTGGCTGGCTGAAGGACTACTACACTTGCCCACAGTTTCCTGCTCAGAAACCCTATATCACTTACAATAACCCTAAAACGGAGATTTGATTTACCTAGCTTGTCTATAGCCCTCATTAAAGAGGCAAAATTTATATCTGATCAGTTCTGATGATTCAGTTCTCTGATAACACTAAACATCAAGTCACGCTTACTCCATACGGAATGATAAAAACTGCATTTTAGAAGGGAACAGTAGGTAGGGTGAATAAACTGCCCTACAGTTAAAAGCAACAGAGGAAACTATAAATAAAATGCAAAGAGAAAATAACAGCTAATAAATATTTATTGTTCACTGGCCTCCTATTCCTCGTGTTATGATGCATTGAGCAACCTGTACCTGTGTCTGCAAAAGAGCACACCACGCTCTTAAGAAGTTGACTTGGGGAAGGATCCCCTTTAAAATTCTGCTCTTTGCTGACAGTGCATAGGACATTGGTATTGCCATAATGCATGCAGTATTTGTACTTCATTTCATTCAAACAAGCTTAAAACATATCCTAAAAAATATGGATATTTGTTTATTACATTTATTGCCATTTCCCACAGCATACCCTTGTCTGGTTAGTTAACTGAGACTATAGATGTTATCAAGAATTTATATGTTAAGAGCATCACTGTTATGTTTACCGTTGGAAATGAAGGTGGTGTTGCACTGCATTACATAACCAGAACCAGACAGGAAATTATGTCATCCTTTTCCACATTTTCAAAACTTGCTTTCCAAATCTATTCTTTGAGGTTTTTTACTTCAAAAGCCCCTACATTTCAGGATACTATCCAACTACCCTACCCTGACCTAAATTTTTAAAGAAAACAACAATATACTGAGAGGTGGGAAGTCTTATTTACAGTCCTTTTCAAAACAGCCCATGAAGACACAGCCTGCTAAATTTAAATTTGGCAGAACCTGTTTTTTATCTGTTGTTTCTATAAGTCAGATACTGTAGTTTTGTACATAGATAATGAACATTCATCCTTCCTGCCTTGTAGACTGAGTTTTATAATTTGACAGGCCTTTATGAGTGCTGTGATTATGAATTTAAAGAAATTTTTCCTCAATATTTAAAATGCATTTAAAGTCCTTTAGAATCATGGCACTGACTAGCAAAAGATTGTACATGAGGGAAAACCTAGATGAATGGTGTTCAGGGTCACTGAATATTTAAAGAAAAGCAAGTTTCGAACTGTAAACTAAATGGCTTAACTTCTGCTGTGCAAATACAATTAAAAATCTAATGAGATCCAACAAAATCCGACATTATAACTTGAATTATTTGCTTTTGAAGCATCTGTTTTCCACCAAGTTCCTTGAGTAACCTGATTCTAATCTCTAAAATAATGTAAGGACACACCCTTAAATCATAAACAGTTTAAGCAGCTGCCTGGATGCAATGCTGGCCAGTCTATTTTCCTCCCTAACTAGCAGGAGCATAACGACATCCACTCCAGAGTGTCTGCTATTGTTAAAAGCAGAATAGAAGTTATTAACTCTTTGTGAAATCCATCCTCCTTCAAATTCAAGGAGGAGATGGCAGGGAAGGTCAATGTATGTAGTCGTGCAACAATACTGGGTGAATTAACAGTTCGTCAAGAGGGAACTAAACAAATATTGAAAGAGCATTTCACTTACACAGTGTAGACAGATATGTCCTGTCATTTAATCAAATATTTTGCAAGAGGGCAATCCCAATCAGTTAAGGTACAGCAGTTTGTGAAAGCAGAAGCACAACTTCAAGACACCTTTCATACTTTTCCTGTTACAAACATTCAAAAACAAATGGACCAATTTTGTAATTCTTTGACTGTGCACTAAAGCAAAGAGAATTTTCCCATCCAAGATTCTCCGTGAACCTTCTGATCTCTCGTGTCACCTGGAGGTCAAGTAGGTTGGGAAATGACTTTACATGTTGCTGGACCGGCCTGTGCTCTTAACAGGACTGTGCTAACTGTAGTTCCTGAGGCTTGAACTCCCATTTTCTCTTGCACTGTTTTGTTCTCCAGACATTTACAGGCAGTTGGAAAAGGATACTTAGTAAATGAGGTAGAAGTTTTCTGCCTGCACTGAGTTGCTTACGTGGCAATCGGCAACAGTAGGTGATAAGCATAGACTGACATTTTGTTGAGGAGTTCCTTCAGCGCCTCAGACACTAAGTAAGTAGGAAAAGGGAATAAGTAGTTTTATTGGTCACTCGAATGTTTCTATTCTTTTTAGAAATTAAAGATAGCTTTCTTTTTCTTCAAGCATTAGGGTTAAATAATGTGTTTTCACGAACAAAACAAAGAAAAAAATTATATAAATGGGAGAATGAAGAGGCAGTAATTTAAAAATCAGGTGTGAAGTAAGAAAATTACTCAGCTTCATGACACCCATTCAAAGACTGTTCTAGTCAAAAAAAGTCTTACTAAAGTAAACTTATTATCAACAGTAATTAACCAGTTTCTACTGAATCAGTAATAATCCTGAAATCTGACATGATCAGTTGAAATAAAGTATATTTTTATGTTCACAAAGGACATAAATCTATCAATCTGCAGTGTGGGCTACTGAGTTCCAGCAATTGTGTGATGCTTTTACTGGTTTTGTTACATTACTCATACATTTCGTACATTCACATAGTTTAATTACTCTATAAATGAAACTCTTATGTAATTATTGCACTTGAGCAGTGGGTTTGCCCAAGTGACTTCTAGAGGTTGCTTCCAACACAGATTATTTTTTACTTGTGTATTTCATTGCATGCTTATAATTTTTCACACTGACGAAAGTTCTAGGAAATGTCTGCTTTTTCTTCCTCAGCAAAAAGTATAGAAATTTTCCAAGACACTATTCTCAGGAGTGTGTGTGGATGTGTGTGTGTGTGTGTGTGTGTGTATGTGAATTACAGAACTATATTGCTTTGACTTCACTATGCTGTCCTTTGTAGTATTATATCTCAATGTTACTGTTAAACTCTGCTTCTTGTGGTTTTGGGGGTTTTTTTGTTTTGTTTTTACTTGTATGGAGTGTTCAGTAGTTGTGTTTGTTGCTGCCTGCAGGGGCAGTTACAGCAAACTCCTTTGGTTGGTTAGAAGATGGCATGGTTAGAAGGTGAACAAGTGACAAGTGTTTCTGAAAGAGAAGTACCTCTCTTAAGGGAAGGAAAATAAACTCTTCGTTTAGAAGCAAGGAAACTGATGTATCAAGGCCATAGAATTTAAATAAACAGCTTCTTGTGACTCCTCTCTTCCCAGACACACAAGGTTACAGAAACACTGACTGAAACTAATCTTTGGTGAAGTTTAGAAGCAATATATCTTTAGGGAAAAATGTTACTGAGCATTGTTCTAGTTGCTTCTAAAGTCATGTTTCTGCTAAAAGGCAAAATTCAGTTTATTTCTAGTAGTACTGCTTATTCCTGTGTTTATCATAATTTACTGCAATTCAGCTTATGTTATATTGTTCATGTGGAAGTGATTGTTGTTTTCATTGTAAATACTAATTTACTGGATTTATTATCATGTAAATAATGAGATACTTCAAGCAATAAAACCAAGTGAATGACCATACTGTAACTGCTGCCATAAGAAACCAATGAAATATAAAACATTCACAGCAAGTGCAGATGTAAGTTATCTGAAATTTTGTTTAAGCAGCTTTCTTAGAAAACCAAGAACCAGATGTTCTAGGACCATTAAAAAGAGATAACCTATCCTTCAAAACATTAAGAAACAAGAAAATGGAGATTCAGGATTTATTAAAAAAAAATTAGAAATCCTTGGGCTGGTTATGGCTGTCTTCATCTCTCTTATAAAAGGTATGCCTCAGAGGATTAATATGGTAAAACTACTCCACTCTTTAAAGATACCATGAGTGTTTTATTCTAAGAGCAAGACAAGTACATGTTCACATTTACTCCATGTGTGTAACGAAGACAAATACTGGAGCAAAGGTACTAACAATTGGAGAAGGCCCCAAAGAGTCAATTTTGCCCTTGCTGAGGAGAAGGTCTGGATTTTTACAAACTTGTTGAACCAGTCCTGACAGTCCTGAGACAACAATTCACCATGGGAGACATGTGAGTTTGGTCAAGAAGAGAGCGGATTCACGTTAGTTGAGCACTGTTGGTACTTGAACAGCCAAGCTTTACACACACTAAGGTTTGGACTCCCTGTTCTAGTAAAGTAACACAGAGAATTTAGATAGTAAAAGACCTGTAAGATCATTGAATCCAATCATTAATCTAGCACCACCATATTCACCAATTAACCATGTCCCCAAAGTGCAAAAACTCTACAGATTTTTGGAACGCTTCGGGCATGGTGATTCTATAGCTTCCCTGGACAGCCTGTTGAAATGCCTGACCACCCTTTCAGTGAAGAAATTTTTCCCAATATCTAATCTAAACCTCTCATGGTGAAACTTGAAGCCATTTCCTGTAATCCATTCACTTGCTTCCATGGCAGCCCAGGCACCAGATTATAAATAGTTCTTATGTTAGATTATAATATATCAGATTATAAATAGTGATAAATAGTTCTTCTGCATGAGAAAGGTTTTCATCTTCTAATTTGAACCAATGTCAATTCTGGTCCTAGAATGACAGTGAAGATGGTGTGAATGATACAAATCTGAAAGGCCTTGGAGACAATTCACAGAGAATCAAGAATTTAGAAAATAAGAAAGTACTGCATACTAATCAGGTATGTTTTGGTTTTGGTTTGGTTTGTTTTTTTTTTTTTCTTCCAAATAACCTTATGAAAATTAGTAAACCTCAAAGTTAATGTCAGCAATGTAAGCTAATGTAAGTTAATTTCAGCAATATCCAAGACAGATATTCTAACAAAATCTGAAAATAATTTAAAATGTATAAACAGACAGGGACATGAGTTCTGTTCTCAAAAATGCATTAAAGAAAAAGTAAAATTATATGTGTTGGGTTCAGAAAAAATGTATTCCAATGTCATGATGGCTTCATACAAGACACAAAAGAGGCATCAGAAATGGTAATCAAAGGGAAAGCTGGACGAGAAGTTGACATAGAAGCATTTTCTCATAAGAAGGTGAAAAAAGAGAATCTGTAATCATTGGTTTTAGAGGTACAATCTTTAAGTCAAATTCATATTACTAAATATCTAAAACTAAATTAATATTTAATTATCAAATAAACATCTTAGAAAGGGAAAATTTCAGACAAACACAAACTTGAGGCAACAGGCCCTGTATAAAACTGACTAGAGAAGAAGCACAATATTGATTATTGTAATAAGAATTCATTTTTACTTCTTTTGACTGCATGTTTATTTATATATAGTGAGTATCTCACTATGAAAACATGAGAGTCAGGTTAAAGAAATCCACAGGTATTTTACCACTGTCAGGTATAAATTGTTTCACATCCTCACTCCAGAAATAATTTGCTACTGGATAAATTCTATTCTGTTGTAATCATATCTACTTGCCAAGTTTGGTACTCAAAGCAGCATATAAGAAATACTTGATGCAGCGGGTACTTATTTCTATCTTCTATTGTTTTCTTGGATATGATCAGAGGCAACAAAGACACGCTGCAAAGTAATGTTTCTGCTCTCAAAGTTGAATTAATTCCAGATATACAGTGATGGAAAGGATAATTTAGACTGTTCCAATAAGCATTCCTGTGAACTAGATTGGAATCTGAGATCCTAGGAGAGAAGTCTCGGTAGATGGTAGATGGTGCCTATACCTGCATCTTCAAAAAAGCCAGCAAAAGGAAATTGTTGAAACAAACAAAAAGGACTTTCAGAACTGATTGAAACTGTAGAAAATTGGAGAAAAGTAGTTGCATCTAGGAAAGCTTGATTTTTATCAGAGAAACCAGTTTCCCACTGAAAAGGTTAATCTGAAAATATTCTGCCACTACTTGGTGCAAGAATATCAGAGATATGTACATTCCCACAAAAATTTCTCAGGCACACTGTGACTGAGGCATAAGAATTTGGTTTGAGGGTCTTTACAGTATGGACTTAGCAGTGTCTCCCTTTGCTGGCAGAAGTCCATGCTCCATACAGCTCTTAGGTAATTCTCAGCAAGGGCCAACACTCCCCATGGGACAGACCTGGTACCATATTTGGCCATGAAAAAAAAAAGGGAGGTGGGGATTGCATCCATTCTCCAATTTTCTTTTGTATCTGTGCACTTTCACACAAAGTTGTCTTTAATTTTACATTTTCTCACCTTTTAAAGTCATTGTCAGAAAGTATTTGTGACAATAAAAGAGTGACGTAGTAATATTCTGAACACATTTAAATACATTGTAAACAATGTGAAAAGATGTAGATTGATGCTTTTGTAATTTGAATACTCAAAAGGAAAAATAGGTTATATTCTCAAGACAAACCATATATTTCACATATTCAGAGAGCCAGAGTTCAGGCTGTGGTTAATCCAGGCACAGGGAGTAGGTTGTGGCATGGGAAAAAGAGATAGGAGAGCATGGCCTGGCCTAGGCAGTGCATGAAGTGGGGGCAGTGGGAATGATGGTGGGGATGAAAGCAATATCTGCAGGACACGAGCTTCAAGCTGTGACCAGGAGAGTTGACACCATGCCAAAGGGAGTGTACCTGCCTGCAAACATGAAAGCGTGGCGCTTCCATAACATTGGGAGGGCTGGGAGTCTCCTGATTTATAACGTAGGTTAAAAAATCTGTGAGAAGCACTGGTATGCAATATGTTCCAAATCTAGGCTCAGAAATAAATGGTATTTACATATTATCACCCCTCAGTGTCCCTCACTGAGAAGCCTACTTGTACAGCCACTGAGAAGAGTACTGCCTGTTACCAAAAGTAATAGCAATTTAGTAGACATTTTCAGGTTTGCTTTATTTCACAGTTAAGACTGAAGAGGCAAAGAAATTGAGTTTAGTGAAGATGTGATCGTATGTTGCAGTGCAGCTCCACAGAGCTATCTAGTACCCCAAAAAACTCCAAAACTGCACTATCTAGCACTCCAAAAACTGCAGCCAAGAGGACCAACAGACTCCTGCTGGTCTTACACTGAGCTTTCCCTAGGAGAGTGAACAGCAGTTTGCAAGTATACACTCCTCTGGTCTTGCCATGTGTTAGTTTTGTCTTTGAGATCATTAAAGTCTGGAGACACTTGACAGGCTGAGAGAGATGTGGCTGTTCAGCTGGGGGAAGAGAAGCTCCAGGGATACCGCTGTGGTCTTTCATCACCAAAAGGGGCCGTACAAAAAAGTAAAGAGCAACTTTTTATAGGGGCATGTAGGACAAGGGGAACTGTCTTTAAATGGAAAAAGGGTAGATCAGATATTAAGAAGAAATTTTTTACTCTGAGGGTAATGAGACCCTGGAATAATTTGCCCAGAGAAGTTGTGGATGCCCCATTCCTGCAGGCATTCAAAGCCAAGCTGGATGAGGCTTTGAGAAACCTGGTCTAGTGGCAGGGATCCCCACTGATGACAGGGGGTTGGAACTCAATGATCTTTAATGATTGTTAAGGCCCCTTCTAATTCTGGCCATTCTATGACTCTGAAATTCAAGTCTCTCCCTAGCAACTAACCGAGAGCTTTCCAAGACTTCCAGCAGCACCTGCAGCAGGACAGACAGACAGAATTCAGGGGCCAGGGCAGGGTCTGTGGTGAGCCTTGCTTTCCACAGCTGACTGGGGAATTGACTTAACACGAACAAAAGTGACAGAATAACAAAAGTTAAACTCACCTGCAGATGGTCCCTGCTCCAAAAGTGGCTGAGCACTGCGGGCCGCTCTTCTGAAGAGGGTGGGACATGTCCACCAGGCCAGGCAAAGACAGCCTGTCTTCACCCTGGTCATGGCCAGACTCTCCAGGCCAGTCAGCTGGTCACAGTGCCCTGGCACGGTGCTGGATGGGAGAGGCATGAGGGCCACATGCAGGTACACTGCTGCCTTTGAACACAATGGTCACCTGCCCCAGGCCCTGTCTGCTCTGCAGGCCGCACCATGAGCATGGAGGTAAGCAGCCATGGGACAAGCTCCTTCCCTGTGCCATCCACCAGAGAGGGATGGGGGGAGAGGTGCAGAGTGGGCATGACAGCTCCCACAGGTGTGCTGAGCCGCTTCAAGGGGGTGTGCCCCTCCTGGCCTCCTCAAAGCAGTCCTTGGACAGGGTGCAGGGCAGCTGCAGTTGTACAAAAGCTTTAACAGTGCCATGCTTATGTGGACTCAAGTAACAATTTTTTAAGAATAAATTTATTAGGTTAGTTACATTTTTAAAACACTGCGCCTGGCCCATTTTAACCAGTCTCCATATACAGAAGTTCCATCATATTAAAGTTCTGCAAAGAGCGAAGCAACAAAACCAGGGGGTGTCTACAGGAGGTGCTCAGCAAGCTGGCTAATTCACAGCTTGCCCTTTTCAACTGTATGCAGTTGAAGGCCCTGCCCTCTTCATCTCTGAGTAATGCTGGTATTTTCCCCCCTTTATTTCACTTTTGAAAATGGTGTAGATAGCTTGGGAAACTCCTCAGCTGGTCTAAACACTAATCACAGAGTTGGTGGCAGATGAGCCACCTATCACCGCATGATAGAGCCATGCACGCAGTGCAGGCGGGAAAGTCTAAAGACTGCTTCAGCCATCTGCCAGTGGGGATGCTTTTTTGCGCCTTATTTAAGAAGCATAAACCCCTCTGACAAACTCAGCACTTATCTGCTTTCCAGGGGGATGAATACATCAATATTGAGAGTGATCTGCATGAAAACAAATGTGCCTCCATAGATGACGAGCAACCACGCTTGAAAGGGTAATGTGTTTTTTGCATGAGTAAGTCTTCCACTCACTTCATCCTCACCTAAGCAAAAAGCTGCCAGTGTTTATGTTTCTGGAGTGACAGAAATTCTATATTTCACTGCCATACCCCAATGCTACATAGACCTTTGCATTGCCTAGAAATTTCTGTAATACAGAAATACATGTTTAAAATTATTAAACCTTACAAATTACATCTGTGATTGAAGAACTATCCTTTTAAAGCCTTGCAAATTAAAGGAGCAATATTTTTCTTCTTGTACAATAACTTCTTTTCCAATATTTCTAGAGCAATGTTTTTTAAATAGAGGTCTTAAAGAGTGGTCTCTTTCAGGAAACTGAAGATTCACTACTCTTTCAGTTTGCATGCCATTTGCTCCAGCACAAAGTAAGAAAAGAATAGCTGTGAAAAAAGCCATTTTAACAGAGCAAAAATTTTACATTATGTTTGCTCTACTTCCAAGTGATCACAGAGTGAAAACACATCTACATTTTACTTGAGGATTAGGTATTTTTGTGAAAAAAACAGACCCTTTTTAAGGCATTAAAAAAGACACAATATTTAAAATCATACTAAATGCTCATATGTGTCATGAATTTCTTTCAACAGATAGTACTGAATAGCCCACAGTCTAAGACACAATCCTTTTGAAAGTTCAGTCTGTTGATAACACAGATTCACCATGCAAGGTTTTAACATTCCCATCTGGAGTACATGCACAAGAGAAAATTGATTCCTGAGTTACAAAAGGAAAGCAAGAATAGTTTTGACATACATAAATATTTCACATTAAGTGAGATCTGTTTTTTCAACATCTTCAGTTACATTTCAAGCCTATAAGATCAGCTTTTAGAAAAGAATGTTTCCTTAGTAAATTAACCATGTTTCATAAGGAACATATTTTTTCTGCCAGCTTTCAGAACAGAGCTGCATATTTATGACATACGTGCTTAAATATTTAAGATACACTGGTACCAATGTCATAATAGCCTAAATTAATAAAATAAAAAGGAGAGAGAGATATGTTAGATAAAAGAAGAAATTACAAGAAAATGTAATCTGGAAGTAACAATTTTAAATCATAAAGGACTCATAAGTAGCAGTAACAGAGTAAATAGTATTTTTTCTTTTCTTGGGTGATGGATGAACCAGAAATTTGATAAAGTAACTGCCTTTTTCATTTATTTGTCTGTAATGTCTCCTTTTTTTCTTTTCCTGTTGTATCTAATCTTTCTGCTGAGATTGGGTAGATAACCTAATGTTCTTACAAGTTAGAATAAAAAGCACTATGATTTGTGAAGCAACAGGAATTCCCAGAACTGAAATTGAAGTATCAAAAGCAATCAAGATTTCTCAGAGAACCTATTACTCTTTGTACTCGCAAAGGAGTGTGTTCCTGCTCTGTTCTTCTGTGTACTGATATAATTTAAATTAATATTTCTTGTTTCTCTCAAATTTATTTTAAATTAATTGAATTCTTTTGAGTGCAGAAAAGAAGGGTATTCATGCTGAATTTCAGTGTGCATCTAACTCCAGCTGCATTTAGTTTCCAAACAAGTACAAACCGGGTAATTAGCATTTCTAAAAATAACATTGCCTTTATGGGCTGGGAATGAAAGGCACTGCTTCAGAGATGTGTCTCTCTAAAGCAGTGCCTCTGAGATGACAGAGACATAGCTGTAATTTTTTTCCAGCTTGCACAATACGAAGGTGGTTTTTTCACCACTGCTTCTGTAATTGATGTACATCCACGTCACCAGCATATTCACCGCTGGAAATCTGTGTTGAATTACCTCCCTTAACTGCTATTTCCCTAAATTTCCATCGCCCTCAAGAAATCACTCTGTTACCTTTTAGTGAGGAAAACAAGGAAAGTGAAATATGTTATAATTAGAAGAACTGATATAAGAGCATGACTTTGAAATACAACAAATAATTTTAACTTCCATGAGATAATAAGATAAAAAGTTAGTGTAATAACACACAAATTTTAAAAAGTCCAGAAACATCTATGCACACTGTAATAAAGTTTTAGATGAGTATTGGTTATTTTACACACACACACAAACTCAGCCTTAGGCTTTCACAATTTCAGCAACACTACTCTTCCATGTAATAATGGTAGGCTGACTGTATTAACAGACTTTGTGGGTCTAGCAATGGACACTGATTCTTATAACTACCTACTCAGTTTGCACTAATCCTGTTAATATATCTCTGAAGCTGTGCTTCAGAGCGTAGCAGAACTTGGTCCATTAGGTAGATGATATTGTCCCATTAAATATCTGCCACATTTTCTTGTCAGCTTGTCCAACATCAACCCAAAGAAGTTCCTCTCAAAAGGCACTTTTTGTTTGGCAGTTTGAGATCCAAATGTAATCCTTTCCAAATTCAGTGAACTTCAGTGGAGTAATTTTGACCAATTTAACACAATTTTCTTCTGCAAGAGTTTACACTTCTATTCTTTGATAATTTTTTTTTCCTAGGCATTTGGAAAAAAAATATGATGAAGTCTGTGAATTTTGCAAGAAACATAAAACCAGAATTCATTATGTGGTCTATGGAATTTTAATAACAGGTACAGTATATATTATACTCAAGATTGCCAGAGCCTTATTTTTTTACCTCTATGAGATTTTAGGCCATGCTATGTCTTTGTCAGACAGAAAAACTCTTGACTGTCTTTAATGATGTATTTCAAAGTAGTTAAGAATTTAGTCCTAAAGAAAATTCCAGATTGCAAAACCTCCACTCCTTCCCAAACATAACAAAAGCACAAATCCTGCTAAACTGCTTCTCCAGCATGTTTAAAGTCTGACTAGCAATTACACTTGTGATAACAGCATAGTTCAGACTTAGTGTCTACTCCGTTACCAGCTGACCCCAAAATTACAGTTTCAGTAACTTGTCCAAGACCATGAAATCACTTCAAAAACTGTCAGGCACCAAATAGAACTGAACCTAAGTCAGCAGGCTGGAAATGAAATGGGTCTTTTCTGACCCATATCACTCAATATTCACCGCAAATTCTTTTCTAGATTAAATGTATTTGTGACAGTATGCACTGCAAAATCATTCAGATATTCTTCTTTCTCCCTTTCCTAACTACCCAGTAGGCTGGTTTGTTTCCTTCTACTTCACCAAGTTTATTTTTGAGATCTTCCTAGCAGAGCACTGGGAACACAGAGACTTTAAATATGTCTAGGAGACAGGCATCAGCACACCAGGAGGTGCTTATAGAAGTGTTGCTTGCATGCTGAATATCCTGCCCTCATAACATCATCTTGTCTTGCTCTATCATAGTATGGACATATTCTGGCTCAAGAGAGTGAGTGAATTCTAAGAATATGCCAGGATTTTATACATTAATTCCACAAAAACCAACTTGCATTACAAAAAAACAGTAGTCCTTCTTTATTTGCCATAGATAAAATGAAATCATCCTTTACAGGAACTGAATTTTTTTTGGCCAGCGTTTATCAGCAGTGAACCTGTCAAGCAAATAATTTCATAGCTACTTAGAAAAATAAATTACATTTAAGCTTCACAATTACTTGAGGTCATCAAATCAGTCAAATGATATATGTTAATAAGTGTTTGTTTCTAGTTTTATTGCATAAACTCATCCTCTTGAAAAAAAGAACAAGACTCACGATCTTAATTCAGACTTTTTACACAGGAAAAAGAAGTTCTTGTAGATGTTTTAATTTTTCTGAGTGATTAACGTTTTCTATATGAACTTACCTCAGCAAAAACATATAATCTGCTTTGACCAAGTGACAGCCGCCTCTCATACCAATAAGCATATCATAAGTAACAACACTATCCAAAAAAGTAAAATTTTTCAGTACTTAGGCTGAGAGTCAGAAAAGCGCTGAAAAGACAAACACAGGCCTGACTTTGATCACCTCTTATAAATTTAAAATTTGATCCTGTTTTTAAAAAGACCAACCTAACTGACATGTATATTCTTGTTTCTGTGACAGCATACTTGGCAGTAGTTACTGCAGCCTGCAGTTTGAATTTCCAGAGAGCTTTGCCGCTCTTTGTCATCACGGTCCTAGCCATCTTCTGCATCTGCTGGGATTTTTTAATAGCTAAGTATGAAGATAGAATTGCTGCATTCTTTTCCTCTGGAGACCTATATCTGAAAAAACAGTGGTTTTGGTTGAAATGGTAAATATTAATTACTTTCAATTTATGTAGAAGGACAATGCACTAGTCAAGTTACCCCTATGATTTTATTTCAACTTCCCTGTAAGAACAGGGAGATGGGTCAATCGTACATATCTCAATAAAATCACAGAATAATCTAGTATTTACCAGTTTATAGATATCAGAAACACATTCAGGATTTCAATGCAGTAGCTAGAGATCAAAAGTCTTGGTGGAAAGCATAGAAAAATACCACAAATTGAGATGGGAAAAGTTTGTGGTTGAAAGAGAATATGTTTGCAAAAGTTCATGTGTGTTGCAGCCTTTTGCATTCATTCTGCAAACCAGAAAGTGCTTCACTGTTCACAGAGCTGTTAGGTTCATAAAAACCTAACATTTGCAAACTGCTGAAGATTGCAGTGTTTTATCTAGACACTGTTTTTTCACATATTCCCCTTGCAATTTTAACTTGACCTTCAGGAATCAAAACATGCTACCCAGGTTCAATGTCCTAATAAGCTTGTATGATCTTAATTTGGGATAGTAGACATTCATCTGGTAGATAAATGGTAGATAATTAGACCTGTCAGATAATTATTTCAAATGCTCCTGAGCAGTGATCAGGGATATTGAGGTTAGCCCGAGCAAAATGAGGAGACAAAGGAGCCTTGTAGACCAAAGGAAAAAAAAAAGAAATCTCATTGAAAAGGAGAAATAAATTGGCCAGCTACCTTGTGTTTCAGCTAGGTCACCTACTCGTTGAGAAAGAGTTTTAAGGAGAAGTCGTTCTCATTTCAGGCAAATGTCCCAGAGTATTCTTAAGATTTAGAAATGGCTTTGCTAAGAAAGGTGCTATAAAGATTGTGGTCCTTCTGCTCAGGAGACAAATTAGAGAGCAGTCACACAGAGGCATTTCCATTACATGATCTGGCAGCCTCTCTGGGAGAAGGAGCAAAAGGAACAGGAAAACCCTGAGGAGTAGATGGAACAAGTTGGGGCAGTAAGTGCTCTGTTACCTGGGCTGCAATCCTTAGATTGTACAGATCACAGCTTAAGTACTTAACTGTTTTCTTCCAAGAGATAGAAAGTCTCTCATGTAGAAAGGGTTATTCAGCATTGCAATGGCCAAGCCATTTTGTGGAGTTTGCCTGCAATGTTTTTAATCCCTATCTAAAGATGGAATTTATGTATCTAGGTACCACTGAAATCAGTGAATGCTCACTGTTAGACAAAACTAGCATCAAAGTCTTGGGACTGTGTTTCCTCTCTGTACATGGGGTAATGTATGTTGTTGCCTTCCAGGCTGTTGTTACAATAATTACCTTCAATAAATAAGCTTAATGTAGTTCTGATAGTGGGGACCATAGAAACACTGAAACACAGATGTACACGCCATTGTTTCTGAGACAGTTGAACAGACTAGAAATGATTACAAGATATGAGCTCTTTTATAGCCTGCTCCTCAGTAGAGTGTGCCTCACAGGCCCACCAGCTAAACATCACAGTGTAAGTCATAAATACCACAGCCTCTCTTGCCCAGAACTAAAGAAAGATTCAGTAAAGGAAGGAAGGAAAGGAAAAGATGGATGAAGGGAGAAAGTAAGATATAACACTTCATTTAGTAGAAATAGCACACAGACAAGAGTCACTCACGCTTTTTGTGGGTTTCCCCCCATACTCTGGCTTGAAGGACATTTATTCCAGATGTCACCAAGGGGTGTTGCCAGAGGTTATTCAGCAAAGGCAGGGTCCTGCTTGTGCAGAGCTACAGGTTTCAGCCCAATACATTGTACATAGAGTTTAGTCACAAACAGAGATGTAAATGTTTTTGGGTATCGGAAGAGAATGGAATATCCCAAACATCTTTTACAGGATATTGTAATACTTTGTATTTCCTAGGGTGTTGTGTGCAGCTCTTACTATAATGATCATCTGCTGGCTCATCTTTGACACAACAAAACAAGGATTCCGTCAGCTAATCTCCTTTGGTGGACTTGTGATGTATGTTCTCCTGATGCTTATCTTTTCCAAATATCCAGCCAGAGTGAGTATTTATTCCATGATGAAGCTTTTGGGATTTTTTAAAATTCTGTGTCTAAAAAGCTATTCCCCTACCCTAGCACCAAGTCTAGTAAGAGTAACAAAATGTGGGAAAGTAAGAATATAGGCTTGCCTGAGATCAAGCACTGTATTTAATTTCTGAGAAAAGTAATTTCACTGTTGGGGACCACGTATGGGGCTGTAACCACACTGTCTCTCACTGTTTTGGGAAGCTGCTGCCAATCTTCTATTCCAGCCTTGATACAGTTCAGAGATAGGTAGGTCTTCTCCATGCTTTCACCTACAGGAACCTCACCACAGTCCTCAGCACATCACAGCCACATATTTGAGGATACTGTCACCACGTCAATACAAATTGCCTGGAACCAGAGATATGATAGACTCGTGTAGCTCCTAACCCCTAACAAGTTTGTTTCCCACTGCAAATTACGCAGTCGAGGCTGAGCTGACACCCTCACTTTTTGCTCACCAACTCCCTTAGGCTTGGAAATGCCATTTATTTTAATTTTCCATCAGAAATGTCCACTCTTTTTTGCTGTGGTATTACACAGGGCTTAGTTCAGCCGCCACAGTTACTTTAGCTTTTACTCCTGTTTGCATGCCTCACATACCTCTGCATCATTTCATTAATCCTGGACCTTCATTGTCCAAGTCACCAACTTTTCCCAATACTTTTCTTGTCTTACATCAGTGCTGAGACTTTCTTAACAGGTGAAATCCTCTCAGCAAGGCCTAATGAACTCGCCCTATTCTTTGCAACTGCTGCTGTCTCCAACTGAGGTGAAAACTAATACTCCAAATGCTTTGTGCTCTCCCATCAGCCCTCATTACACCTAATTGTTTTGTGTTATTCAAATATGATCTGATTAAATTAGAGAATGCCATCTCTGCTCTTTGTTTTCTAAGTTATTCGATTCAATTTTCACAAAACAAAGAAGTTTTCTGAGGCAGCAGAACAGGAATCATGACTGCAGTAGAGGAACTCATCATAGTTAGCCAGTTTCTCCTATGACTGCCTCTATGTGATAAATTTCAGTATAAATCTGAGTAGTTCTCAAGTATCAAAAGTCTTTAAAGTTAGGGGACAGAAAGAGAGTTGAAATTACCCAAGGACAAACCCTGTAGCAAAATTGCTTTATTCTCTGTCCAAATATGTGAAGGTCTGAGTCCCCTACAACCTGTTTTGGCAGCTGCTCCCATTCTGCAATATAGTCAGACAATCCCCTTACATTATTTAAACAAACATCCAAAGTAAGCCATAATTTATTTAATAACAAACAGGTTCTTTATTTTTCTGTCTATCTAGGTTGCTTGGAGACCAGTATTTTCAGGAATAGGAATGCAGTTTATTCTTGGAATTCTTATTCTGAGGACCAAAGTGGGTTTTGATGTATTTAACTGGCTAGGCATTCAGATCCAGGTAAGCTATTGAGCAAAATCCTTCCATGTTTAAAATAATTTTCTGCCTTGGGAGTCTTACATCATATAAACAGGCTGTTCAGGGATCCATTTGTCCCTTGATTTTTTCTTCTCTTGAGGAAAACTGGATTCTCAGAAAGGTAATAGACTTCCTGAGTTCAACCTTCTTTTTTTTTTTTTTTTTGTTCAGTTCGTACAATGGCCAGAGTAATCCCATTCATTAATGGCTTTACCATCATTGTGCTGAAGTTATGAATTGGCATTCTTTAAATACAAATTACTGTTGTGCCAGGGCACTCATAGGAGCTCTTGGAAATGGCACAACTCCAAATCATCCTTGCAGTATTCTGAAAAGCCTTGAGATTTAGGGCACAGCCCTAATTATCTTAAGAGCAGCAACATTCCTGGCATCAGGGACATTCACAGTCCTCGTGACATAATATGAAAATTCAGCTGCATAGAGATGGCAAAATCCAGACCTGCATGATGGAAGGGAACTCTATAAAGTGGATTGGTACCCCTGCAGACACAAAGTTTTTTAAAAAGTCTGTATGAATAAGCAATATCCAAAATACAGATCAGAGTGCCCACTAAAGGACTTTCAGACTTTTCACCTCAGAGATACTATTGTCACAGCTGTTCTTCACAGGTAATTAAGCACATGTAAAACCAGATAGTGCAGAATGTACTGTCTCTGTGCAGGAGAAAAGGCACAGATGTGATGTCTGTCTAAACTGCAGGCAGTGGAAGTCATCTGGGTTTTGTTACCAGATTCTCAGTCTCTGACTAAAGCAGGTCTGGTGCCCCCCTTTGTTAGCTTCATATTTTCATGTTTTACAGTCTGTCCTGTCAGAACTAATTACTGTAGCTATAATAAACTGTATTTTAACTTAATTTTAAACTGGATCAGTAATGCATATATTTACATCAGAAGTTTAAATATTCACTGGATCAAAATTTAAAAGTAGAAGATTCCCTCAGGCTAGGTCTTAACTACACCTTTCAAAACTCATTACCTCAGCCATCAAATATCCATTTTAAGCCATATTATTCTTTTTTAAGTACAATGTATTGTACTTATTTGCATCAGATGAAGCATAGAAATGCACCACAGAATTGGGATTAAAAAGTAAATTTTTTTTCAATGTAGCTTATGGCATCTACTGTGTCAGGTATTCAAGAGAGCACAGAAGAGACCCTCAGTTCAACCCAATAAAGTCATCGCACAAATCAGAGCCCAACCTTCTTGGACCTCACCATTTCTCTGCAAGACAGCTAGCAATATTTTGTTAGGTTTTGGCAGGTACACAGAGCTTATGGCTAATTTACTTTGTTTTCTGTCCCTAGACTTTTCTAGAGTACTCTGATGCAGGTGCCAGGTTTGTGTTTGGTGACAAATACACAGATCATTTCTTTGCTTTTAAGGTAAGATGGTTGTTATAAGCTATATGTGGCAGATAAACAATGGTAAGAGGAACAGTATAGCTGGGAAATAAATTGTGTATGTTGTGATACCTATGTAGTCACCAGAGAAATCCACGGGAAATCTATTCTTATTATGTGATATTCTGGAAGGAAAATTTGGGAACACTTCCATTCACTGCCATACACTGAGTTAGATTGCATTTATTTAGTCTAATTATAAAAGCATATATTGTGTGTAGAACTTTATAATATCTTTCTACAAGGAATAATTTAAAAGGCTTGTTCCTGACAACTGATGGAAGTATTACTTCCTGCCTATCTTCCCCACCTCTCTATGAGTAAAAGTGCTCTGCCATGCTATGCTGTTGTACTCTTAAGTGCTGTGCACAGACTTTCCCCCTGAAGAAGTGGAGAACGTAGATGTGTATTTATTCATGCCTGGAAGAAGAGGTAGAAACTGCATAGCAGGAAGAATTACACGATATTGCATTACTATTGCATTAGTAAGATACCAGGGAGATTTCCCATCTCTCTCTTAAGAGATCTTTTTGGAAAACAGCTGGAATATAGTTTATTTGCTCTGTGCTTTCTAATCTGCACCAGCATCCTTCTGGTTTTGCTCTGAGAAGGAGCTCATGCCACAATGCCTGCTTAGGCTGAAATTAAGAACATATGAAGCAAAAGAAACCACAAACCAACTCAAATAACAAATAAATAAACCCCAAACAAATATGAGAAATGTACCAGGACTTACTCTGAGACCATTCTTTTGATATTTCAGATATCTGACCATGGGCTTACATGCCTTTTATCTTGTTTTTCTTGAGGTGATATTCCAAAATAGATGTTTTTCAAACTTAGCTCTTTCATTACTTGAAAGAGAACACGCTAGCTATAAAATAGCCTCTTACTAAGGAAAATCAGAATATCTTAGAAGGGGAAAAAAAAATTAGAGATTTCATAAATAAATATTAATTATATTTTAAGAGTAGTTCTCTTGCACCTTTTTTTCATTTTCCAGGCTCCTCCTACCTTTAGTCCTTTTAGTCTACTGAGCACTCAAATAACAGTTTTGATTCCCACTACATGTTTTCAGGATGAAATTATTTAATCATCCCACCCCTCTATGTGTAATTTTTCCTGTGGTTTTTGGCAATGCTTTATAAATATGATTCTTTAGAAGTGGTTTTGAGTCCTCACTGATGACGCAAAATACATTGCTTACTAAAGCCATAACTAGGTTCCAGAAAGCGAAAAGTTTGCTTCTATGTAGGCAAATATCCATCAGACTTATCTAATGGTTCAAGCCAGCAAAACCATGGAATTTCTAGAAGACAGTAACAGGAACAAGTAGATTACTTTCACATTGAAAAACAAGAAAACACGTTGGTTTTTAGAGCTTCATATATATAGGAATATATACATATATATATGGCAAACAGGGTGGCAGACAAGTGTACAACAATAGCAAAACATGCTCCATCTGCTCCACCTCTAGACAGGGGATTTCCTCTTCCAGCAACAGTGAGTGGCAAGCCAGCCTGTTCTCTCTTGAAACACTTGTCATTTATGTCTAAACATTAAGTTGGTCCAAAGTGTTTTTTTTGTGTCTTTCAGATATTTTATGGGGTTTGCATGTTGCAATGAACTCCCCAAATCTTGCCCCAAGATATTTCAAAGCATCTTCCAAAAGACAATGCTTAGCTCCTGAGAGATTAGACAAGGGATAGGATATGTCTGCAGAAAACTGTCAGAGAGCAGTTGTGTCTATACTGCATGCTTAGCAGTATGCAGGGACACATCAGCCTTCTGCCAGCTGAAGTGGACATGTTACCAGAGCAGACACATCCCACATGTGCATAGGCACACTCATATATGTTCTGACCAGTTCCACCAGACCCCCAGTGCCCTTGAGCACACGGTTCTGGAAGCACTAATTAGTAAAAAATGCACACATTTGCATTCATAGACCTGGTTATTTTAAATGCGTATTTGTGCAGGCAGATGCGGAGTCTCAGAGTTGTGAAAAAACCCACTTGCTCACATAAACAAGCTCTTCCAAGTGCTTAGCTAGATGGAAAAGACCTTTTAGTATTAATTCTTCTATCCTGTTGACTACAAAAGACAAAGTTTGCTTTGAGCAAGGAAGAAATTAGACTTCTGTTAAATCTGTAGCTTCTTTTTTACACCAGGAGGATTATGGTTCCCTGAGAAAGGCTTTGCTTTGACGGCCAAGGTTTAGGAGTATATTGAAAAGCAGGATGTTTCTTAAACATCAATAGCAACTTCTTTAAAGGAAAATAGGGGAAAAGTTAAACATTAAGGCACAAATAGGAGGGGAGTTGAGAGCAGCCAACAATTTTAACTTCTGCTCTGTGTGGTTATAGCAAAAAAAAAAGGTAGAGGAGAAAGATATTAATTTTAATGAACTAAAACTGTCTGCTGTTACTGCATGGCAAACTATCCTTACAGAGTTGCAGAAAGGATCAAGGAACCAAACTAGAGAAAGCAGCATTATATTAACTTGTTGAACAGAACAGCAACGTTTGTTGATTGCACTCTGTCCTTTCAGTGAAAGGTTCTGATTATCAGAACTGAGCTTCTAAATGTTTATCAAAATTGTTGATAGTACCAGCTCTCCTCCAGAAAGGCATAGTGACTATGTACTGAAAAGATCAGAACTAACAAAGTGGTTTGTTTGTTTGTTTGTTTTTTCATTCTGTTACTTGATTTTATTTATAATGCATTATGTCATTAGTGAACACACATGAAAGCTTCCTAGTCTTAGTGGTTGTGGGAAAGTGACTGTGAACCATGTGGACTGGTAACTGGGGATACATTTAGAGGAAACTGAGGGGTGATATTCACATTTTAACAGGAGTTATAATACAGGGTAAATCACAGTTGCTGCTTTCTGGATGGAATATGGTTGGTGCATGACTTGAAACCTCTTCCACAATTATTCCCCATCATCTGTCAAGGGGGATGGAATGGAGGGTAGAGTGGAGTAGAGGCACGACAGCCAGGTTCTGTGGAAATTCTCACAGGGAAGGGAACTTGGTAATACTTAGTAGCTGATAAACCATACACTGACTGTCAACCCAGGGAAAGAGGGGAAGATGTCCCACTGGTGAGCCAGCAACTATGGTGAAATCTCTCTCCTTAGACAAACTTGCTTCATTAAAGCCTAATAATAACAATAATTATGTACACCTCCACGTCAAAGTTACCTGATTCTGATGTATGACCACCCCTCACTGGAATGCACTCTAGATTTTTTTTTTTTACTGTATCTTTAAAAGCAAAGGGAGAGAATATTACACTATAATCAGTAACAAAGGTGCGTATGACTAGAGTCATTCAAACTCACATAAGCACAAAGAAATGGTATACAAGTATGTTGAGAATGGGGTGAAAGTTAGGGAAGACTCCATCTTAACTGCAGGGATCAGTCAACAGGCCGAACCTGTCTTCCTTCCCATAGGGACACCTGTTGGGTAACAACCAGGCTCTATGAACCCTGAATACTTTTATTGGAGACTAGAGCTTGTTTGTGTATTCCTTCAAGTATATTTTTGCAGTCAGATACAATCAGCACCAATCTTTGAACCTTAACCTGTTGCAATTTTATATTAATAACAGTGTTATTCCTTAAATTATTAGTGTGAATCCTTCATGGATGCTGGCAGTTGGCAACACGCTAATAAAGGGCAAGACCTGCTGAGAGGTCTCCCTTATGCTGGTGGTGTGTTTCCCTAAGACAGCCAAACCACCCTCCAATCCAGCAGGACTCAGTTAAGGGTCCCCCTAACAGGGTGCTGACAGACTGGTCAGGTACAAGGCCCTTCCTGGGACACTGACAGGCAAATTAAACACTAAAGGGTAAATAGGTCTCCCCACATTAAGGATCGAGGAAGCCTCCCCTTTTCACATGACAGTGGTACAGTTTTAGCTGCAACTAATCTGTCTGACTACTTTTGGACCTTCTTGGGGGAATTTGTCTTTCTGTTGTATACTAGCATAGAAGTGGTGGTGTCCTGTGTATTTCACATACTTGAGAATCTATATTAGTTTTATTCAGGATGAAAACTCAATCAGAGAGCAGTTTTAATAGCCCATCAAAGAGTGGGTAGACATTCATGCAATTTTTTAAAAATTATGTTGAAAGAAAGTATTTTTCAGTCTCCACAGTTAAGAGACCTATATTCACTTTTTTGTATTTAGTAAGTATATACCTTTTAAATAGTTTCTTTTTAAAGGACATAAATGTTTGAATTGACTTAAACATGGCTATAAACTAATGTATACTATGCTAAGATAAACAGTTTCTAAACAATTGCAGTTGTGTTAGAAAACTATGTAGATAAATAAAAAATATTTAATTACAGCATAAACAAGAAGCTCAACAATTTTATAGTGTAAGTGTAAACTTTATGAAAATTTTTCAATACTTGTAAGTACCACTCCAAAAACATGACTCTCTTTTTCCAAGAATAAATAGCCTAAAGGACAAGAAACCACTCTAGAAGTGTTAATGATCTTGTGTCTTCAAATCAGGTACTGCCAATTGTGGTTTTCTTCAGTACTGTTATGTCTATGCTTTACCACGTTGGATTCATGCAGTGGCTGATTGGAAAGGTATGTATTTTTGCCAATTAAGTGCTCATTTGGCTAGTGTGGGAAATGTTTTGAACATGTGCAGAGAAATCATAGCCTGAAAATAGTTCCAAATGCTACCATTTGAAAATCTTAATTGGCATCACATAGCATGCTTTCCCTCTCCTAGTCCGGTTTAATTGCTTATGTCATAATAATTGTTAGACTTGCCTGGCTAGCTTTAGTGTTCCTCAGATGCCATAATTGCTTAAATCTTCCTTTCTGCCTGCCTTTCTCCCACCCCTCAAAGTGCAGGATGGATTTCTGCTAAGCATTTCAGTAGCAATTGCAATACCATCCTATCACAGATACCCAGTTAAGATCAAAGCAGGTTTCTCACCTCATTCTATAAGTGTTCATTTCTATCAGCATCTATGTCTAGTGCTACTGTCTACTAAGATAAGATCAAGTCCACTTTCTGTCCTCTGTTCAATAAACCTTTCATATGAGGGAAAAGACCTTCCTCCATGGTGGTAGTTAAACCAAATTTGAAGATATTCTTAAATTAAGAGTACTTTGGCCTTTACATTCACAGGATTGTTATACAGGCACCGTGAACATCACCCAGCTGACATCAGTGTGCTAAAATTGCAATGAGGCATTTTTAGCCTTAATCTAAATTTCACATTTTTTCCCTTTATATGATCCAAGTCTTTTTGGACAAGGAAGATAAGCAATAAGAACACATCAAAACATCTGTTTTGTTTAATTTAGTTTAACATTTTTATGCCCAGAAGGAGCCTGGAGTACTTGCAGTTCTGTTAAATAACTCCTCCTCTGTCTTATTTTAGCAAGTAACAATTACATGAATGTGCTACATCTCTAAGCTGAAATCACAAACTCAGGAAGTATTGTAATATGTCTCTGAACTCTTAGATTGATATGATTTACTCAAGGAGGGCATGGAATAGGCAGAACAAATTCTTATTTCTTTTTTTACAATCATTTTAGGTTGGTTGGATAATGCACATCCTCATGGGGACAACTCCTGTGGAGTCTCTGGTAGCTGCAGGTAACATATTTGTGGGACAGGTGAGTTGGAGAACAGAAAAACACTAATATGTAACAATATTACAGAATATAGGGAAATAATGCTGCTCATGGAGCACCTGTGTATTAAAAAAATAATCTCATATAAAGCTAGGATTCCACTACAGCAAGTGTGATGATTGATTTCCAAAATTGCAGTATGCTTATATGCTGGCAGTGATGCACAGTGGAAAAGATTTGGGAGGCGATATGTTTTCCAAACAGAAGGTCAAGCATAAATGTAGATGATAGATCTCCCTGCTGGACTACTCCAAGGCTATGAAGAAATAACAATTTCAGGGTTCTTTTTCAGCTGAGAAGTCAAGTGGGATGAAAAGAGGGCAAGCAAAGCAGGCAAGGGCAGGAGAGAGACAATGAAGAAAACAAAGATCCAGGGCTAGCAGTATAAGGTCTTACTCACAGAAAGAGTGGACAGCATCTAACAGACAACTTTAATGGGAAATGCATTAAACCCACATCTACAGTGTCTGTCCCAAGTTTAAAAGCAATGTAGAAAGACCAACAATTAACATCCAAGCCTAAGTGAGCATGACATTTAGAAGTGGTGCCTCACCACATCACACTGCTTCAAGATTCAGGGCAGTACCTTTGCATGACACTGCCTCCAGGATATGCTCACACATATGCCAGAGGGGCGTATTTCACTTGACTAACAGCATTATCTGTGGCTCAGACCTGTGGCTGTCCCTAAGTCACTCAGAATTGAAAAAGAATTTCTTGGCTGTTTCATTGTGCCTTTCAGGGAGATGGCAAACCAGCCAGAATTGTTTTCAGACATTCTCTTTCTTGGGATAAAAAAGCCCCAATCTATTGAAATTTGAGCACTTGCTAGCACTAGGATTAACTAGTCAAAGATACCTAAGAGAGTATGATGCAGATGCTCATTTTTCTGCCCATAATAAAAGAAATCTTCGGGCTTTTATTAGAGATTCCTTAATTTGATGCTTGTTTTTCACTTCCAGACAGAGTCTCCTCTCCTGGTACGGCCCTACTTACCATATATCACCAAATCTGAACTTCATGCAGTCATGACAGCAGGATTCTCAACTATTGCTGGAAGTGTATTAGGAGCATATATTTCTTTTGGGGTAAGACAGGGGAAGAGAACTAGAAAATATATGGTTTATCTGAGGTATTTAAAGTATTTAGCCCAGCTAAAATGCTTTGAAAGTATTCCTCAATCATTCCCACTGCTTGTTTTTGTTTTTTTTTCCTCTGAAGGAATTAGTCACAAAAATCCCTGGTCTTCTGACAGCTCATTCTCTTCTTTTCCTAATGAGCAATATGAACTTTTAATGACCTCCTGTAGAAAACTCATCCAAACAACTAAAACATTTAATTGCTATTGCAACTAAAAATTTAATTCCTGCATGTTTGTGCATAATATGGTTATCATGGAGTATTTTCTGTCACCTGGAATTCTAGGTTTCCTCCTCCCACCTACTGACTGCTTCTGTCATGTCAGCACCAGCATCATTAGCTGCCTCCAAATTATTCTGGCCTGAAACTGAAAAGCCTCTGGTAACTCTGAGGAGTGGCATACAAATGGCGAAAAGGTAAGCTGATCTAGGTACTAGTTAATGCTACTGAAAAAATGAGAACTGGAAAAATAACTCCTCACTCATAAATTTGGCGAAGATTACATGGTAGGTGGGCAAGCAATAAATCAGTTACAGACTAAATACTGCAAATGACTGATTTATGAATTCAGGTGAGTGTGCCCCATTACAGTCTAACATATGCCAAGGACCTGGGCCAAACTGTAAACTCTCCAAAGAAAGAGGGAAATGCCTACCTGAGGTGACCTGCCAGGAGGCTTTCCCATTCGTAATGTTGCTGTCTTTTTTCTGTAATGAATCTGCAAATGCAAACAGGTGAAAAGCAAAGGCAAAGCAATTATTTCAACAACAGCAGCAAATTTGTTGCCCATCTGCAGGGAGACTTCTCTTGAGAATGACAGGCAAAGCAAAAAGGCTTGTAAGGATCTGTTCCTGAGTGGCCCAGGCATTTCTGCAAGGGCTGTGTGGAAAAAGAGCAGTGACCACTGCCTAATCGTAGCAGTGCTACAGTTTTGAGATCTGATCCATATATTGCCCAACCCTGTATGTACCAGAATTCATCCTCAGGGATGCTTCAAGTGTCTGACATGAGGACTGACAGGAAAAGCCTACTTCACCTTATAATTCCTCTTTATTATTTTCTCTATGAGGGTACAGACAGCTTTAGTACTAGAATTCTAATCAAATGCGTGTACCTTTTAGTTCTGTTGTTTGTTCTTGAATTTAAAGATGTTCACCCTCTGGTTTTCTCTTCATTGGCAAAGTGAATCAAAGAATCTGCTGGAAGCAGCCAGTCAGGGTGCCTCTACCTCCATCGGGCTGGTAGCAAACATCACCGTGAATGTGATCTCCTTCCTTGCCCTGCTGAGCTTCCTTGACTCAGCCCTTTCTTGGGTGGGCAACCTGCTTGACTATCCACAGCTGACCTTTGAGGTATCGTCTCCAGGTTCTTCATGCAGCTGACATATATGCATAATTTGTTTTTCTCAAATTTAATTGCTTGTGTGGTTTGTTTGTAGGGTGTTTTTTGTTCTCATTTTGTGGTTTTTTACATGATCTAACCCCATATTTTATTTGTATGTTCTGAAAAATTTCTTAACAGTTAAAGTAAAATTTTTGCCACATATTTCTGTATCTATTAGTTTGCATATAGTTTCCCTCTGTGGTGTTCTTGCTAACCCTCAGGGTATGTTTATAGACAGTAGGCTAGCACCTGCCTCCTCTGACTCGGCAGTGCAGCACATCTGTCAGTTACACACTTGCCAAGCCATTAACATCTCCTTCAGCTAAACACAAAAGTGGCTTTAGCTTCAGAAGGTCCCATCAGATCCTTAATGCTCACTAGGTTCATTTAGATGGTGACACTGGGGAAAGGCTGGGCTTGTCTGCAACCAGACTAACTCAACATCAGTTAGTTCTCAATACAATTACAATTTAAAACTCTACTCAAATCACTCAACAGAGCAAATGGTTTTCAAACAGGACTTCTGTTTGAACCTAGGTCAATATGTCATTTTTGACCCAATGCAACAACATAGTTCCAGTGATTTGGGCCTTTTTGTTTTGCAAGACCCTAACAAAAGCCTTGTGAGAAACATGGATGTAACTTGTGTTAAAGGTGCTGCAGAAGTGAAAAGCCACGCATAACCAATACAGCTTCAGCAATACTAGGTTATTGCTGTGCTGAGCTTTCACAGGTGTCTCACTGCACCCTGGACACCCAGAGCTGAGGAAAGGCACAAGTATATGCCACTCCAGGCATACTCATGCAGGAGCTGGTATTTTCATAACTGCTGGGTAGTGTAAGATTTGGATGGGTAGACAGTCCACAAGGAACTGACACACACAGACATGAGGCATGCAGCCAGTCTTCCCTTAGGAGAGACACTAATGTGTAACATTTTGTGGGCAGAGAAACCAGCCAGAGGCAGTAACTGCTTAAAGACCTCTGTTGTATTCTCTAAGGACAATTTGACCAAACCCTTTCACCGTTGGAGCTATTTTCTCTCATATAGAAATAAGCCATACTGTGATATGTGATTTCTTTTTCTATTTGCATGAATCTTATAATGCCAAGAAAAAATAGATACAGCTTTAATTGTGTCAGATGCACATCTTTTATGCAGAGACAACTCTTTTGTTTACACCAGTTGGAGTCCAATAACCTAATGCTAATTAAGCATGTTCATTAGCACATTTGATTTAATCAGCAGAAGAATTAGAATCTTTAGTTCTCATATCAGCTTTTTTAGTTCAATCTTCCTTCTTTTTGTTAAACACAGTGCCTAATTTGAAGCCACTATTGAGGGAAAAGAAGGCACAGAAACCTTTGTTTTATTTTAGATATAAAATTAGGGACATATATCAATGGTTTTTTATATCTAGAGTCTGGATTAATGTTTTAAAAGTTACTAAAGCATGCCTGACAATTAAAAACTCTCCCAGAGTTTGTGGCAGAATAAATTCAAGGCCAATTTTCCTCTGCTAAAATAAAGACATCTTTATTTTACTTGCTATTGATCTTTGACCATGTCTTTTGACCTGCTTTTTCTTATACATTCTGCAGAACATTTGCGCTTATGTCTTCATGCCATTCTCTTACATGATGGGAGTAGACTGGGAAGACAGTTTTATTGTTGGTGGGCTACTCGGTTACAAAACTTTCTTCAATGAATTTTTGGCTTATGAGCGCCTTTCAAAACTAATCCAAAACCGAGAAAAGGGTGGAAGCATGTACATTGATGGTGTGAAACAATATATGACAGTAAGTAACATTTTCTGTTCTAGAGATTTATTTGATCAAATGCTTCAGTGTTGAAACTCAACTTATTTTTTAATATGGGCATAGAATCATTGCATGTTACTCTAAGATGTGTCTTTGAGCAACAGAGATCAATTATGAAAGCGCAGCATTCCTCTGTGCGGTTGCTGTGACTGTCATTGGCCTACCTGTATTGAACAAGCATAGAAACAGAAGGGCGTGAGTTTGGGGAACATGCAGCGTCCCGCAGGACACCACACTTGAGACAGAGGCTGTCTTCAAGGCAAGTTTCTTCTCACCTGATTCTCAGCACTTCTCTATGAGCTATTCTCCCGAGAAAACCCTGACGAAGAATCTAAGGATGCTCCTGCCATCAGAGGTTTGTCTGAGCATTAAACTTGAAGAGAGGCATCTAGCAAGCTCTAGCAGGTGGCATTACTGGCACACATTTTCTGTAGGCTATTGTTCTCTCTGCAGCAGGCAGTAATGAAAGACATGTAGTACATGGCATACTCTTCCCTTGCCACACTGAGTCCAACCAGTCTGTCTCGAGCTTTCGAGCTTTCCAGCCTTGTCCCACCTCTCATTCACAGTTTACCCAACAGACGTGTAGCTCCTACTACAGTAACCTGAGGAAGGCAATGCTAAGGGGCCAAAGGTCATTCAGTGGTCAAAACTGACCTTTGCAGATGTGACTGCTCCACTCTCTGGCATTCACACCCACAGCACACGCTGAACTGATCCTGAACAAAGGCAACAAACACTGTGATATCCAGCTTCACATCTCCATTGATCCTTCTTTCTCAAATCAAGAGAGATTGTCACTGTAGAGAAATCTTGAATTAGAAAGTATTTTGTACAGCTCTTATTTGCTTCTTTTAATCACATGGGATGTTGTAGATACCTCTTATACTAAAACCAAAACCAAATTCTTGACCACTTGCTTTCCTGATTAACAGAACGTACTTCATATGTGGAGGTGGAAAGCCAGAATATTCAATTCCTTGCCCAAGCATCCATTAGCAGTGTTCCTGAAATTCCTGGCTATAGAACCCTGGGCTAGAATGATCTTTGACATGCCCTGCTTTAGCTGTGCATCCTTCTACTATGTGAATATGACTCTGAATTCCTGTATGAGTGAAAAAGGGTTTTTTTAGTAAGGAATACAGGCTTAAAACACAGATCCTAGGAACTCAATTTCATTCTCTTTTTTTTTTTCCCCCCATAAGATGTCATATAGAACTTTCACATTCACTTCTAATACCTATAAAGAGCTGTATTAGCTTTCATAGTGAAAAGCTCTGAGAAACATAAACAATTTTGATTCATAATGCTGGTAAAAATTAGCTGGTAACCATTATAATAACAGCACAACAGTTCAGGAGAGGGTGTTCTTGGCTTCCATTTTTAATTTCTCTTCAGCTTCAGAGCTCTCTAATTCATCCATACACAGATACTCACTCAGACTGAGCAAACAAGTGTCTTCACCTGAGTCATTAATTACACAGCTTCCTGTTTTCAGAGCTAGGATAGTGCAAATGAAAGCAGGGAAATCAGAGTACACAGAGCTTTTTCTAGGAAAAGCTGGTAGAGTGGGTACTTGAAAAACATTTTCCTGCATTTGTACAGATTGATTGAAAGTATCTACAAATTGATGTTCATAAAAGAGGAATTAAACCAGAGAAACTTCTAATAAACAGGAAACCTGCTAGAACACTCACTCATTTTCATCTTGAACCTAAACCACAGTAAACAGGAATTAAGAGCTGCCAGACAGACAAAAATCCATTTGCTGAGATATGTTGCCTCCTTTCTCAAAATGTTTGAACTACATTTGTTTGAAGGTTTGCAAGGTTTGTAGCCTGATTCCACCTAAAGTCATTTTGTGTCCTGTTAGGGGTCCCTCCATGGAGGCAAAGGCCAACCTTGTCTCTGCTCTGAGGTCCAGGCTTAGTTGGTGTCACCCAAGAGGAGAAAGGTGGCAGAAGTCAGTATGGAAAAAAGCTGTTAATGGGGATTCCAAAATCATAATGTCCCTCTCTGCCTGTCAACACATCAATGTACCTACTTCCTAGGAGACCAATTTGCCTTCTTTGCATAGGGTGGAGCATGCACAAAGCAGCTTTGTATATAGAACCCTCTGCTTCTTCAGGGACAAAGTCAGGGATGCATACCAAAACTTGAGGTTTAAATAGAGTTTTATAGAGGTATCCAGCTGTGAAAAACAAGTTGAGTTATAGCTCTCTGACTCATACTTTCAGAAAACAGCAGCTAAATTGCCACTAGTAAGATAAGATTTTTTTGTCTTTAATTACTAGTACTCACTTCAAAAAGACATAACAATATACATAAAAGATAAAATCATCACACAGTTTGTGAGTCCTCACATGGGCAGTGGGTGTAAAAGCCTGTGACTTTCAACAAGGGAACAAGTCTACCTTTCTGAAAGCCACACCTTGGGCAGCAATCAAGCAAAACTGTTATTTTTGTACTCAGAGCCATAGTGCCATGTTTTCAGACTTTTAAAACATAATGAGCTGTTTCAAACCACTCAGAAGGTGTGTCTTTGCTTTTCAGGTTCGCTCTGAAGTCATCGCCACCTATGCTCTCTGTGGGTTTGCCAACTTCGGCTCCCTGGGACTGGTGATAGGAGGCCTGAGTAAGAACCACTCTCAGACAATTTGTTTGTTGAGCAAATCCCAAAGGAACAGGCTGGGGGTGAAGCTCAGCAGCATTAGGGGCTGAGCAGCTGCTCTGCCATGGCCCAGCACTCAAACGTGAATAGAAGGGCACCTAGAGTGGTACAGGATTTGGTGTGGAGGTATCAGGAGAGATGCCAAAGGCAAGGGGAAGGAACCAAGCCCTTCTGATAGCCTTCCCTGTTTAGCCCTCAAACATGAGCCTGAGCTAATTCTACCCATGAGCTTCAGGAGGAGCAGATCAACTCCACAGCATGCTGGTTTGAAAGATGAATTTGGCTATTTCCTGTAAAAATATCACATATATGCAGTAGGCTTATAGGGAAAGAATTTTAAAAATGGCTTTCAGATCTCACTGGAAATATTGAAATACCATCTGAGTTCCTCACCAGGCAGCCAGAATTGCTGGCAGTCTTCTTTACCCGGAAGCCACAGTGGGCTCTACAGTGCCAGCAGTGGAGCAGCATAGAGGAGCAAGGCCCAGCCATGGGGTCAGACTCTTCTGAAGGGCACAGTCATCCAGGATAGACATGCAAACTGCCAAAGCAAACAGAAGTGTCCATTTTATACATAAGACACCCTCTTAACAGAGAGAGCCAACACTGGCACATGGCCTTCAAATAACCCACTAAAAATGTCCCATTTTCCCTCCATGTTTCCCTTAGTTTAAACTTCAGGGTGGGAAACTACTTCTGTGAGGGCAAAAGCTGGCAGATTCACCTTCCTCGTATTTCTGTTTCACATACACTTTGTTTTTCTTCCTAGCAAGCATTGCTCCCTCAAAAAAGAAGGAAATATCTGAGGGTGCTTTCAGAGCAATGATTGCGGGAACTGTGGCGTGTTTCATGACGGCCTGTGTCGCAGGTACAGTGCTCAGGTTTGGTGTTCCCTACAGTGGCCACCAGCGCACCAGCACCACACCACATCAGCCTGGGCTTCCCCTGTCACTCAAACACAAGTATTTTTGTGCTTGGCAGGATTAAAATTTGATATGAGACAAAATGTTCTTGAAAACTAGAATATGAAAAGATGTAATGATTTTAGTTCTTCCACTATGCATGTGGTTTTGGGAGGGGGGTATGATGTATTAATGGGGGAGGCTTTGTTGGATTTTTTTTGTTTGTTTGTTTGTGCAGAACATGACTCATAAACAAAGGAAGTTGTAGATGAATTACAACCCGTCCTCCACGCCACTACATACAGGAATAGAGAACTAATTTTGGAAAAGAAACAGAAAAGTGGAATGAAAGGATGTAAAAGAGAAAGAGTGAGGGAGAATCTGAACAACTTTGTCATACTGTTAAGTCAATATTTTGAGTTCATACTATTTCCACAGAGTACTTAGGCTCATGAAATGGTCCTAAAACGGGACTCCACAGCTGATCCTTATTTTCAAAATTTTAGCTCCAATCTGGGGGGCAAATCACAATGCAACAGTCATTTTAGGGAGTAAATTAAAAAGAACAAATTAATTATTCCAAAGATAAATTATTTGATATGTTTCAGTAGGTAAAACATATCCTCAGTATTTCATAATCCCTTTTCCATCTCTCTTTCCTGAGCATGTGATATACAATGCTGTTTACACTCATATTCCAACAGTGAAGAAAGATCTTGGTACTTTATGTGGCTAAAACCACCATGTCTAGAAGTTTCTACCACAACCTCTCTATGCCTTTTTGTTCATGTAGCAATAGAAACATATACATTTTAAAGATAAGCCCACACTATTTTCTGAAGACTACAGAACCAGGACACTTGAAATAACATTAGTCTCACAGCCATCCATAATATTTTAATACATGACACTACTTTGCATAACTGAGGAACCAGGAAGCCCTACTAAAACGTGTCATTTCACAACACTGATCTTAAGAATAATATTGTGAACAGCCACTGAGGAAATCTCTCCAAAATAATAGAATCTGCTTTGGAAAGAAAATTGCATTCCACCCACTCCTGCCATGGCAAATGCTTTCTTTGCACTCAGGCAAAAGTAGAAAAGTCAAGCAATTTCTATTACCTTATCTACTAAGATAGGAACATATTAAAAATGTGTCCAAGTTCCACAACATCACGTATAGAAGGAGCTATCACTTTCATACCTTTTTGTGTCCATTACTCCAGTGAATGACGATATTAGTATTTTGTAGGAAATTTTAGAGACTATCTAGCAAAGCAAACTCAATTTAAAACAAAATTAGAGGTTCTGTATTTACTTGCACTTCTATAAATGCAGCATAGCTTCATTTTCATTAATGAAAACAGCAGTGAGAAAGGTATTACCACACAATATTAATATTCTTGAAAGGGGCAGAAAACCAAAATTTTCCAAGTGTAACAGATTGCTGTAGTTTGATTTCTACATATAAAAAGCAAATAAATTGTTGTAGTTGCTCCTTAATTCAGTTCTTTAAAATGATTCAGATTAGAAGTCCCACAGTTCAAAGGTTTGGACCTGGTGCCTTCACATAACCAACTCAAACAGTGATTTTGCGTCAACCAGGATGGTTCATTTGACCATGACTCCATGACTCACATTCTCAAGTCTTATCTTCCTCTTCATTACTCATTAAGAAAATTGTAACTTACTTCACAGGAATGCTGACTGTCCCTGGTCTGGAAGTTCCTTGCCACATCTTATTGGGAAATGCTTCCAACTTCACAGATTTCCCTGTCAATAGCACAGAGCTAGTTGAATGCTGCCAGCGTCTCTTCACCAGGTATTGAGAATCCTTTATCCTCTGAGAGTAAAATTCTCTGAAAACTTAATTTTATTTTTATTTTTTGTATTTGGCTTTTTTTCTTAGGCATCTGCTTTCAGTGAACTAGCATCTTTTAGAGAAATGCTATTTTAGTTCTGTTAAATTGTTTTCCTCTTCTTGGGGCATTTTTGTCTTGCATGACAAACACTTACAGAACCAACAGACAATTCAAAATATCTTTGTTGAAATCTCCTCTTGAGAGGAGGGTCAAGCACTGATCTCTCCTCTGTGGTGACCAGTGACCTGAGGGAATAGTCTGAAGCTATGTCAGGGGAGGCTTAGGTTGGATATTAGAAAGAGGTTATTCCCCCAGAAGGTGTCTGGGCACTGGAACAGGCTTCCCAGGGAAATGGTCACAGCACCAGCAGAGTTCAAGAAGTGTTTGGATAATGCTCTCAGGCACATGTCTACACAGAGTGTGACTCTCAGGGATGATGCTGTGCAGGGTGAGGAATTGGACTCAATGATCCTTGGTTTTTCTCAAATACTAACAAAAAAATGAATCAAATATTTGAACTAATATAATGTCATATAGTATTTGAGGATATCAGTAGCTGAAAAAAATTCAGGAGCCTTTCCCTCCCTTCCCTCTTCTGTCTGTAACATGACTGAAGATAACAGTAATCAGGCCTGTTTACACTGAAAACTTTACATGCATTTAAAGTAGAAAAATATTTCAAGATAAATTGTATTTCACAGCTTTCTATCCAAGGCAGAGAAGAAAGAAATACTGATATTAAATAAGGAATATATTCAGAGGTTCTTAAGAGTATCTCTCAAAGAACCAAAGGTTTATATGTTTGTTATGGCAAGAACCTTTCAAATTTGTCCTAATGTGGTTTCTTTTTTTCCTATTTTTACAACTAATTACTTTAGAAATAAATTAATTCATCCTTTTTCCTTGCTATTGCTACAGAAGAGCTTACACAGGAAAAATAATATCTGAGTACATTCAATCATTCTTATTTCTTCATTACTCCAACTTTTGCCCATCACACCAATTTCAACTCTACCACGTTGCTACCAAGACAAGAACCTGCTCTATTTTCAGCAGTATCAATGGCAAGCAGATGCTTTGAAAATGTAAAAATATTGAATAGAGAAGTGAAACCCTCAATCATTTCAGTTATCTAGGGAGATATACCAGAGGCATGAGGACAAAAAAAAATCAGAAATTATCCTGATAAAATTGGAGAACGTCTGGATGTGGCACTTGGCTGGTGTTTGGGAAGTCTTCTCTCTGTTTTGTTTCTCATGAAAATTTTAACACATCTAAAATTGCTTTGGAGTGTGTATATATACATATAGAGCAAAGATTCCCATGACAAAATTCTGTGATTCTGTGAAAACGAGTTTTATCTGATTTCTACTTTATTTCCTTCCCCAGTGCAAGTAATTCAGAGAAGATCTTTCCTGGAGGAAACTACAGTGTGAATTCCTGGAAAGTGTGTTGCCAAATACTGGGTCAACCTGCTTTTCATTGCACTTAGGTTAAGTTTTTTTCTTGTTGTTTTTTTCTGGTTTCGGTTTTTTTTTTTTTGTTTTTTTTTTTGACAGAATAGATCATAAATAAAAACTGTGCTCCTTGGAAGAAAGGAAATAAAAAATTTCTTTTGCTACAAGGAGTGTGAATTTCCCCCTGCAATCTTTATTTTTTATCTCTTACCAGCCCAATTCCTCGGACTTGCCTCAAATTATTTATAAATTAAACTGGACTAAGTGGAAGACACCTCTTGCTGCAGAACTCTTCTCTCACTATATATCAGAATAGAAGAACATTTCTAAACCTAATTCTCCTGCTTTTATTTCTACCCTGAAACTGACTAATTTGCCAGCTTAGACTGCTTGAGGCATGAAAAAAATCAGATTCAGAAGATTTGGCTGCCACTTACGGAAAGCTATGAACTAGAAATCATATTCGGAGTTACCATCAATTTCTAATAGTATTTCTGAACTTTTTGATGGCAAAGAAGTCTTTACTGCATGAAATGACTCTTCTCAGAAATCTTTTAGCATTTTCTGCTAAGATAATTATATATATATATACACACATATATAGATATATGCATTCCTACCTATACCCAGATAGCTGTAGCTGCACATGAACTGATCTGCAAACCTGCTCTAGCTCATCAGCTTGGCCACTGAAGCACCCAAACTGGGGGCTAGCCACTCTATGCCACAGTCTTCCTTCTGCCCACGGGAGAGGGCAGGAAGTTGGTCCCTTGTTTAGAGTTAACTCATATGACTGAAAATTTCCAGTCTCCAAGTAAAGTTTCCTGTATTGATTCTTCTATATCTGTGTTTATAACCATTGTGAAAATTGATCCTGGAGTCACCAACCAGGAAGTTTTACACACATTTTACTGTTACCAAATGCAGGAAAAATCAGGTCCATACCATGACTATTCCCTCCCTGTCAAGCAAGCTTAATGTGGGTGACCTCTACAGGATCTCCTTGAAGAAGAATATGATTATTATGATTTTAAGCTTCAGAACTTTCAAGGACTTGAAAACTGTTAAGTTCTGTGCAGATAGGGGGAGAGAGAGAGTGATTACTATCCCATGACATCATTAATGCTAAAGGCTTGGGGAAAAAAGGTCAGAACTAAAGTACAGGAGCATCGGAAAACTCTGACACATCCTGCAAATAAAAATTGTGCAGATGGTCTATTCAGGTAAAGCAATTACTAACTTTTCAATCTTCCATTAATTACTGCAGAATCTTTTCCAGGAAATCCAAGTTCATTAACTTAGACAGCTGCCAGTACAGCTATTTCCAGGAGGTATTTATTGGAACTTACTGTGAAAGTGCTAGTTTCCTGTGAAGCTCAGTTTATTAACTTAATCCCCAGAAAAGTTATAAATGTCAGTATTGCCACTGCTTATAATTTTTTATCTCTGGTTTTATATTGTTAGGTGTTTTTCTTTGGCTTCACCCAACTAGGTTTAGGAGACTGCATCTCATCCTCAATTTTCAGTGGTTTTAAAGGATGTTGATAATCTTGATTAGGACAGATATATGCTTATATATTTAATGTGATCCCATCCTAAAAAAAATGCATGGATTTGATCCACGATTTTTATCCAGCATTCTGGTTATAGCAGGGTTTAGATTTCAGGTAGGTTTAGAGTCTGAAAAGACTCTATTTAGAGTATTATATTATTTCAAGGAAAATTAATCAGAGACATTAATTCTCTCTGTCAAAAAGAGCACACCCCACGTTCTCTGTTTACAAATCATCACAGGCACTCTCTCTCTTTGCTACTCCCTACCATGCTGTATTTAATATCAGTCTTTTAAAATGGCTCTACAACTGCATACAACAAATGGCATACAACCCCTTCCATTTCACAGTTGTATGCTGGGTAAAAGGGCTACTTGTGCTAGTAAGTACAATCATGCATAAACTGCTAAAATAGCCTTTCATATAGCTGAAGGTAACAGCCTTCCTCCTGCAGAAGAGATGTGGTGTGTTCCATTTCCTTTTTAAGTCTCATCTATAGCTGGATTAGATGGAAGGCAACTTTTGCAGAGTACAATGACAATATGATATATGATATTTATCTACACCTGCTCAAAGAGATTGCCCACCTGGTTTGATGATGGTTTAATCAAAAGGCAATATATGTGGGACATTACATCTTAAATGTAGCAAAAAGAGCAGTGAAAGCAGGAGAGGATTGCTACTGAGTACCATCATGTGATCCAGTGACTATTTTCCCTCTGTCCGTGTGATGGTGCTAGGAGTCCAGTGTAGAGCTCTTTGCGTTTCTCTCAACACGAAAGCGGAATAGTGCATTTCACCAGCTTGGAGTTTCCCTGGCAGCTTGGACCCTGAACTATCAGTGCCCAGGGACACATTTTGACAATACCAGTGGCCACAAATCTGTATCACAGACCTCAGAAGAAAAATTTTATTCAATCAAATGCTTGCTAGCATGTGTAATGGGTGTCCTTGTGGTGGGATGGATGCCAGGTCCCACCAATGTTGCTCTATCCTTCTCCTCCTATGCTGTACCGGCAAGAGAAGATCCAAGGAAAGGTTTATGACTTGAGATAAGGATAGTCAGAGATCACTCATCCTCCTACTATCATAGGCAAAACTGACTCAATTGGGGGAAGATTAATTTAATTCATTGCTGATCAATTCAGGGTAGGATACAGAGAAACAAAACCAAATCTTAAAAATACTCTCCCTGACTTCCCTTTTTGCCTTGTGATTAGTTTCACCCGTCATTTTCTCTACCTCCATCCCCACCACCTAGCAACTCAGAATGATGAGGAATTGGGGTTATGGTCAGTTCACCACACGTTGTCTCTACCCCTCCTCAGGAAGAGGAATCCTCACAGTCCTCCCCTGTTCCATTGTGGGATTCCTACTGTAGCAGACAGTCCTCCACAAACTTCTCCAATGTGATTCCTTTGAGCCCTTCTATGGGCTGCAATTTTTCATGAACTGCTCCAGCATGTGTCCCTTCCATGGGGTGCAGTCCTTCAGGAACAGGCTGTTTCAGCGTTAGTCCCCAGTGAGGTCACAAGTCCTGCCAGCAAACCTGCTCCAGTGTGGGCTCCTCTCTCCACAGGCCCACCAGAACCCTGCTCCAGCACCAATTCCTCCTTCCACAGGGCCATGGGTCTTGCCAGGAGCATGTTCCAATGTGGGCTTCCCACACAGTCACAGCTGCCTTTGAGCATCCACCTCGTCTTGGATGGGTCTTTTCCACATGCTGCTGGTGGATCTCCGCATCCCCATGGACCTTCATGGGCTGCAGGGGAACACCTCCTCACCATGGGCTGCACCAGGGGCTGCACCAGGGGCTGCAGGGGAATCTCAGCTCTGTACCTGGACCAGCTCCTTCCCCTCCTTCTGCACTGACCTGGGAGACTTCCTCTCACATTTTCTCCCTCTTCTCTTTTAGCTGCTTCTTCTGCAGCAGGTTTTTTCCTGTTTCTTAAACAGTTATCACAAAGACACTACCACTCTCATTGATGGGCTCAGCTTTGGCCAGTGGCAAATCCATCTTTGAGTCAGCTCCATTGGACATGGAAGAAATTTCCAGTAACTTCTCAAAGAAGCCACCCTGTAGCACATTCTCCTTTCCACCTCCACTACCAAAACCTGGCAACATAAACCCCGTACACACTCTACACCCATAGTCTCAAAGATGTAAATGAGCAATATAAATTTTGTCAATTCATAAATTACAGGTGAAGTCTATGTGGAGGTAGCTCTGCTTCAAAGGTCTTGCAAAAAAGAGAGTTTAACTTTCTTTATAGTTATGAGAATGGCAGTGCACAATAGATTAAAACTAATGAAGGTGATAAGTGAATGAAGCATTAGTGGCATGACTCAATTTCTCACCCTCACAAGCTACCCACTGGATGTCAGTACATATCTAATAGCTTTGTGCTGTAGCTCTTGCAGGGTGTTAGTCACTAAAAGTCACTGGTAATAATTCCAGGAAAACTTTTACGCAGTTTTGTGTGCAATAGTTCCAGGAAATCTACTGTATAGCCTTTATAATGCTCAGAACATGTACCATCAGTAAATATTACCCTTAAAGTAAGACAAAGTTCTCTCGACCCAATTTAGAAAAGTACTGAACTATGTTAATTAGGGATGTCTGGCAGGTAACAGGAATATTTCTACTTTAATTGGCTGAGATGAGAGGCAGATGGAAAAAACAAGGACATTTTAGAAACAAACTTCTTCCAATTCTACATATTACAGCAGCCATTGTAACCTATATATCTTTGTGAACTATATGTTGTGATTTAACTGGTAGGCAGCTAAACACTACCCAGTCACTTGCTCACTGCCTGCAGCTACCTGGGACAAGGAAGAGAATTCAAAGCAAAAAAAAAGTAAAATCTGCGGCTTGAGGTAAAGACAGTTTGAGACAGTAATAATAACAATAATCATAATAACAATAATAATAATAATGAAATATACAGGAGAAGTGATACAAGGCATTTGTTTTCTATGCACTGACTACTGCCCACTGTCTCTAGGCTGCAGCCTGCAGCCAGCCTTCCCCCCCAGTTTATAAACGGAGCATGACACCATATGGCATGGAATTTCCTTGCAAACAGTTGAGTCAGCTGTCCTGGCTCTGTATTTGTCATGGTTTAGGAATGGTACTCCCCAATGTAGTGCTCTCATTGAGACCCTCCAAACCACACTGCAAATTGCTCACTTCTCCTCCTGCTCCCCCTTCCTCCTGCAAGTGTCTGAAGAGAACAGCAGGCACAAAAGGTAAAGATCACAGGTTGAGATAAGAACAACTTACTGGAAACAGCAATGAAATAACAACAGTAACAGCAGCAATATGAAGAGAAAAAATGTACAAAAGAGAGGGAGAGTGACCCACATGCAAAAATGCAGTCACCACAGAGCTCAACCTGATTGCAGCCACTCCACCCCAACTGCCCCATCAGTGTCAGAACCAGAATCACCACACTTTTCCCTCTGTGTGGACATCAGCATTACCCTACCACTCCTCACTTGCTCCCACACTTACTCAACCCAAAAAAACACCTTCATCTCAGCAGAATCTCCCTTCCTCTGTCCCTTAGCAGTGTTGTGAGGTGGTATAGAATAATGAGGTGGTTTAGAATAATAAGGGGGTATAGAGTAACCTCTAGTTCCTGGTCACACCCTTTCCTGGCTACAGCAAAAATGAACCCTCTTGTCTGGAAGCAGGACTGTTTTCTCCCAGATTCTTGTGCACCACTCGAGCCTATTCACTGTTGGGGTGGCATGAGAAGATAAGGTCCTTGACTTAGGGTTAGCACTACTTAACAACAGTTATAACACCGGTGTGTTATCAACACCATTTTCATCCTAAATCCAAAACACAGTGCCTTACCATCTCCTAGGAAGAGAAAAACCCCTATCCCAGTCAAAACTGGGATGCGGTCAAAGAGGTATGTCATACATAACAAGTTATGGAGCCAAATCAGTGTTCTCCCAACAAGGTACCACCTGTTTTTTACAAAAGGCATGCATAGAAAGAGGCAAGATGCCAAGGATATAGAATATTAATTCCAATTCTTCTACAGGCTGAAACCGGTTTTGCTATGCCATGGTCAGTCTGCCTCTCACTGCAGTGCCGTAAATTCATTGTTCCCAAAAGTTGTGAGTCTGTGGATCACTGACAGACTTCCAAATTTCAACCAGAAACAGTTTGCATTAAATGCTTAGCAGTGCCATATAGGCATGAAGGTGTCTGAAGCTTAGCCCCACCAGTAGTTGCAGAAGACAAAGATATGTCTGCAGCATTGGAGTAGGGCAAGGGAAGCTCTGTCCTTGTGAAGTATGTGGCATGGGGAGCACAGCCCTGCTTGGCAGTCATCAGCACAGCTGGACTTGCCCTGGGAGCTGGTGTGAAGCTCTACGTTTGACAATTGTGGCCACAATTCATCCATGTGGGACTATCTCAATTCTGTGAGCAGACTCATAAAATAAATAGGTCGGCTGCAATCCTAGACTCTTTTCTGGTATCAACACAAAAACAAGCATCAGGTCACAAAACTTTCATACTTGAGCGGCTGACTCAAATCCTCATTTTCATCAGCCTAAACTTGGTGGATCTTCACTGAAGCTGGAGTTATCATACACTTGTGACAATGTAAATCAGACAGGAGTTGTTTCCTCAGGTTTGATTTTGACTTCAAGCTGGTTTTAAGGTCTATCAGTGCACAGAAACCAATGAAGGTACTTAATTTAATAAAATATTGTGTATTGTATGTGCACAACTGTACACAGCTTTTGTTCTGCTTTGTGAAGCTATGAATCTAAAACATGAGAATACAAAACTAGAAAACTGACTAGTGAAAACCTTTCACTCTTTAGCTCTTGATGGTTTGATAGTTGGGGGGGGGGGAAATCAAAGCATTTTCTTGTTGCTATGGTATTCTGCAACATAGGGATTCACCATAGCAACCAGTGCATTACGTCATAAGGCATTGATCAGAATGCATATGTTGCTATGGTTGCCACAGTGAATATTTTATTTTTGCTATATTGATTGACGCCTTTGATGTCTGGTGGCTAGAAATATGAGGGAGATGGGAGCACCCTACATGACATTCTGCTTGTTCCCTAATGGCAAATATAGATGGCAGCTAAGGATCACATTTGTCTAGATGAAATGAGAAAATTTAAAATTTTTACATGCAAAATCTTGCTTGGTGCCAGAATTAAACATAGGTAAGAAATATTAAATTTGAATCTTCTTGTTTACTTGTTTTCCCCCTGTTAAGGAAGTGTTCCTACCTCAGCACCAATTGCATTACGTTTGGAGTCCTCATGTTCAGGAGAATACCCCATACCTAGTATAATAAACCTGGATTTGTGTCTAGTTGTGAGTTTTGTACCCCATGTTCACTTAGGAAAGTTTTTCATCTCTGTTCCTGATCTGTAAAATAAGGCAGTTAGCTGGGTGTGTTTTTGGAAGTTGTGTTACAACAAAAATGGTTAGCAGAAATGAGAGAGCAGGATTTTTGCAGGTGTGGGATTATACACCAAAGAAATCCATATGTCTGATTCTATGCTGGAAAGCAAGGAGAAACTATACATTAAATGCCTAATTTCTGTGTCTTATACATGGCTTGAAACAGATATAACTTCTACAGCATAGTGAAGTTTTTTTGGGGGGGGGCTAACAGCTCTGGTTTCTAGTTTAGAAACAAGACTATGGATAGGTTCATAGCAGTGTTATTTCCTCTCTCTGAAGAAAAACTCCCACACTGCTACAGCATCTTAACTCAAGCAACAGCAGGGACACAAATTTGGTGTCCATACTAAACAATTACTATTACACTGCACAATCCCACCTATCTTCCACAGTTGTTTATAGCTCAAAACGATCCTAGTTTCATTAACTGCTGACTGAAATAGGCTTAAAAAACTCTCTTTTGACTATAGCTGGTTATGTGGTCACATTAACAATAATTATTACATAGGGAAAGTCTCTGAAGTATCTTGACTCTTTATTCGGAATACTTTCTTTGTTACAGGTACTTCCCCAAGGAGCCACTAAAAAAAAAGCCTTTCTCTATTTTCAGTTTGGGAACACCACGCAGAAGACATCCATCCTCCACAGTTTTTTGAATAATCATGCTCAGGCAATTCAAACAAGAAACTGATCCTTGCACCTGTGTGCTATTCGTGCAGACAGCTCAGCTGAAGTCAGTTAAGGTGCCCTCTGTACTATGCAATATTTTCCATTCATAAATGATTATGGGACCTGGCTTGACCTGAACCTAGATGTAGGAAAATTAAGAGGTCTCCCTGTAACCATAACTTTGCCTCTTCTGCTAGTCAACTGCCATAATAGAACCACAGTAGAGCCCAGACTGAGATCTCAGGTCAGGCTTCATTTCCCAGGTAACTGTTGAATTCCCAAGCATCTCCTCTCTCTTCAACCTTTTTTCCTCTGATCATTCCATGACTTTACAGATGTCGTCTTCCCATCTTGTTTTCTGTACCTGCTGATTTTGATCAGCTTTACTTTGATTTCACACACCATCATGGGACGCCGGACTTTTTCCTTTGTTGCATCACTAGATGGCAGAAGAGCCTCAGCAAAAGCTCTTCCTCAGAAAATAGTTAGGGATACAAGTATCTAGCCTTTTTACTTATGTGGTCCGCTTGGGGGTTTTGTTGATCAAAATTTCATGTTAAATACTTCTTTTACCCTGTTTCTAGGAAATATTTTTTCATACAAAAAATGTGATATGCTTTGGCTAAGGCGGTTTGCTTTTAAGAGTCCACTCTGGGCACCTTACAGCTCCACTTCCCAGAGTGCCACATTGGCATTCCTGAGGATAATCTTCTCCTAAAATGATGTCTGCTAGTTCCCCTACATTTCTTACCACCATTGTAGGTTGTGGTTAACCGTGGAATACATAAAATTTAGATGCTGCAAAAACTTGCAATAGATGGAGGTGTGAAGAGGGTAGTTGTATATACTGCTACAAAACCTTCTCTCTATTTACCTGCAGGTAATATGGGGCTAAAGGTTTTTTAAAATTATGCATGGCCTAGAATAGGCCATGCCACAGCAATAATAGTACCATAGTTTATTTTATTGTAATCCCCATCACCAGTCCAGTTCTCAACTTGTCCTCTGCCTTCAGGATTGCTGGACACAGTAAGGCTTTTCACAAACTGATACTGATGCCTAAAGATTTTTGCATTTTGTGTGTATCTGTAGTTTTATAGATTTTAATATACAACTGTACAGTTTCTAACTCTTTGTCACTTTAGCCAAGTAGCACCACTTTCATAGATATTATACTAGCTTCTCGGAATTCTGCTTAGCCTTTCTTTTTAGGCTAGCAAGAATACTCTGTTTTCCACTAGACCTTAAAAGACATAACAAGAAATCCCCTGGAATAACTCCAGTGGGGCAGAATACAGGTGGAGATTACCTAACCAACTTTTCTTCTAATTGGGCAACATTTGATAGGTATACTAATCAACTAACATTACAAAAATTGCAGAAGCACTATTATCAGGTGTGCAAATCACCATATTGTGCACCTTGAAAGCCTTTCAATTAAGGATTTGCTTATATATTATCATTTTAATGCTGTTTGGGAAAGATATGTGATTTATTCCAGGCAACAATATCATTTTCCCTAGTTGTCTTGTAGAGGTAAGGGGAAGCAGGAGGAATCATCTTACTGTGGGAGAGAGAGTTGAGACAAACATACTAATAATGACATAACCTTGAGTAGAAGTCCTAGAAAACAGTATCCTTGGAAAGGGGAGGGAAACTCGTTGTGGAGAGGACAATGACAAGACATCCTTAAGAGACGTACTCATTTACTCAAGCAAATGGTTTGTTTCTGGAGTAGTGATTGTCACACTGTCTGGCAAACTCTTTATTTACAAGGAAGAGAGAAGAACAATGAGCCCTCCTTGCCTTCCAGAGTCACAATTTAAGAGCTTAAATACTTACTGCTAAATACAGCAAAGTAATCCACTTTGCAGAGCAGTAACCTGCTCACAGTGACTTGCAAGAGCTTCAATAGAATCTAAAAAGCTCCTTAAAAGAGGTTGGATGACTATAGTTTTCTCAATACCTCAATAAGAATATCTCACCATTGCCTTCACTCCAACCATTAAATGTTTCATCTAATAATGTGAGATGGAAGCTCTTTTGGCTACTGACTTCAGGCTGTTCTTCATCTGACTCTTAATGGGAACTTCAGGAAAGGTATACACAAGATATGAGCACCTACTCTTGAGGAACCATCCACAAAACACTCCCATAAAACTTGAAGGGCTCAAAGCCCTTCAACAACAATGTTCTGTTGAGAGCTTAGACACATTTGGCTTTCTTGCATTAGCTTTTCTTCATATTTCCTTATGTCATTCTATAAAGCCTGCTGTGTATGTTTGTCAACAGAATGCACAGAAGCCCTTGGGAGCGGTCGAGGATGGGTGGTGGGTTTGCTCTTACTAGCAATATCCAGCCTTGGAAAGGCTCCCTCTTCTAGAAAGTTGTTCATAAAAGCATTTTCACTTGGGCATCAAAGAGAGCATATTCTCCAAAGATAATTTCAGCTAGTTTCAAAAAGTGCATTTCTGTCCTGCAGACCACAATCTGAGTGCTTCCAAAGAAGACTTTGCCAAATAATGGTCAAAAGTAAAAAACTAAAATGTTGATCTTATCCACCATAGTATTTTCTCTATCTTTTTTAACAGGAGAATGCTAGACTTTAAATAGAAGTAGCTTTACTTTCCATAAAGCTTTCTTCCTAAAGTTCCTTCCACATATTCATGCCAAGGGAAAGAACTTTCTTTTCCATATCTAAGTATATTGCAATAACTATAATTATCTAATATTATCTAACCATTGCTATTCTGATCTATAAAGACCTTGCCCTTTGCAGATCTTTAAGGATTCAATAGGATGCTAAAAATGTGCCAAATATCTTTCTGCATTAGAAGTTACCTCTACCCCCTCCTTATTCTTTAAATAATCCCTAAAATAGCAATAGGGATTTATTTCTTCTCTGAGACCAGGTCTTTGGTCTGTGCAAACATCTCCCAAAATCCTACAACACAGACATCAGGCAAAAATGGCATGTGCTTAGGCAAGAAAGTATTTTTCAATGTCTTTGACTCCCAACTTAAACTGCATGTGGTGGCCTCAGTTGGTGAACTGCATTCTTTTCATGCTTTATGTTTTCTCAGATGTGCTTGTTATAGTTCTACACAAATCCAGTCAGGTAGTTTACCCATTAGCCGTCAAAGAGAGAGCTAGCCTAATACATAAGAATTATTTGACTTAGCTGCACTAGCAGTCAGGAAAAAAACCCAACCAAAAACCACATTATCTGACCATCTTGGGTCTACCAGAAAAAGCTTCCATTGAACCAAACTTGATAATGCTGTCCAAAGCAGAGGAGAATGGTAACTCCTCATGGTTTATTTTGGTAGGGGGGAAGGAAGAAAAGAGTTTTCAAAATATAAGGAATCTCCTACTTGTGGATTATCTTTGCAAATATAGATATTTCAGAGAGAGAAGGCTGAATCCTAAGGTGCTGATACAAATGACTGAGGTACAATTACAGTGACACATCGGGAACCCTTACTTTGTAAAAGTGACCTCATGTAGAATTCTTGGAAGACCTTCTTATGCTTACATGCCTGACGTGGTTTCAGCTAGGGTAGAGCTAATTTCTTCTCAGCAGCTGTTACAGTGCCGTGTTTTGGATTCAGAATGAGAACGGTGTAGATAACACACTGATGCTTTGAGTTTCTGCTAAGACATGCTTATCCTGAGTCAAAGACTTCTTTTTCCTATTTCATGCTCTGTCAGTTAGGATGTACACAAAAGAAACTGGGAGGGAGCACATCTGGGACAAGTGGCCTGAACTCACCAAAGTTCCTCACTACAGAACATCATGGCCCATGTATAAACTGGGGGAGTTACCAGGAAGAGCAGCTGATGTGGGTATGGGAACAGTCTGGGGTACTTCAGTGGGCAGTGAGCAATTGCATTGTACATCACTTGTTTTTCCTCTTTCTTACCATTATGATTGCATTTTACTGAGGAACAAAAAGGTGGAGAGGCACAGAATAATGTGCAGTTCCAAGCACGATGGATGTCTTCTCGTACTTTCGAAAGTAAACACTTCTCGTGTTTGTGGTTTTGGCAGATACTTCTTTAGGTCTCTGGCATCTTTTTAAGATTTTCAAACCTCTTTTCTGTCCTTCATCTCTGCTCTGACCCTTTTGTGAAGGAGCTTGCCAATGGTCAGTGGGCTAGCTCCTCTTCCATCCATGGAATGGGGACGTCCCTATTCCTCTCCATTCTCCCTCTGGTCCTTTTCAGTCTCTTTTCTGTTCTCTTCTCTGTGCTTCCATGTCTTTTCTTGTCTCTCTTTTCAGACGTCACAGTGTGTTGCTGCCTCCCAGTCGATTGCCTTCCCTCTGGGGGACAAGAAGGAGGGCAAAGGAGTGCCACCAGGAGGAAGGGGTGTAGGGAAATGAGCCATGGAACACACAATGTGGGGTGGAATGGGAGTTAGAGCTTTGACCACACATGGAGCACTCAATTTCAAAGCTGTCTTAAACAGCTGTCTTAAACTTAAACACTGTTGATGAGCTGAGGACTATCACACCCCAACAGGATTTTCAGTACTGTGTCCTCTGGGAATACACAGAAATAGCTAAAATTTCGCACCAGCCCAAAGGTAAAAGATGACAGCAGTTAAGAAATCCTGGAAACTGGACCTGAAATACAAAATTCAAAACAGTGGATATTAAAACCTCTGATTGTTTTCCATGCAACTATTATTTTCTGAGACAGATTTTTCAGAATACACTTCCCATGTGATGGCTGAGACCATCACTCATTTTTGTTAGTGTTCTGTGTTTGGACTTCCCAACTTGCAGAAATTATTATGTGTTACACAACTGACATATGATAGATTCATTGCTGCTAATCAACCAATTTGTTTAAAGCTATATTTTTTCCTGACAAAGAAGGTGACAATGGTTTATATTTAAAATTACTTTACAGACATTCTAACTATATGCATAGCCAGAAAAATGTGTAATAACTCCCATCAATGCTGAAAATTTGACTCCTCCATCTCTCATTGTGAATCTCTCATAGATGTATGTATTTAATTTTGTTGTCTGATGTCTTTCTCAGTTCTTTTGTCACCTAGTTTCCAAAAATAATTTTAAATTTTAAATAATTGAAAACAGAGGAATGACTGAAAATGTTTTTCAGAGCTGGAATTAATTTTTACTTTGGCAACTTCTTTACTTCCTGGATGGGTGTTTGTTTGTTTTGACTACCACATCTTTCACACAGTGAAGAGTACACTTACTGTGATGAGAAACACTCTAGAAAGAAAGGCTTGAAACTGGTTTGTATCCATGGGCCAACCACTTTGTGGGAATGACTGATCTCACTTTGAGCTTCCTGTTATTTAGTTGTAAGATTTCTTAGCTCAGGTTTGCAAAGTATCAGAGAAGTGACAAGCACATTTGAGAGAGGATGATAGAATAGTAAGTGCACTCACTTTTCATCAAGTGAGTTTTCTGCAGAAATCATTCCTGAGCCTGAAGAGGCCTATGACTTAAAACACCCTTCTCTGGAAATCTCTAATCTTCAATGAGAAAACAGAATATTCCAACACTCCAAATTTTGTGTAGACTTTCACAGAGGTACATTTGATCTTTTGTCACCTCATCATCTCTGGCTGATTGAAAACTCATCTCTAACCTCTTCATTCTCTGAGAATAATGGGAAAATCATCTACTTTAGAAACTTCTAAAATTTCATCTTTTTTTAAAACTATTGCTTCCTTGCTCCTTTTCCCTAGTTTTAAGCTGACTTTTTTTTCCACCTTACTGACTCAGCTGTGTATTGTTTCTGCAGTTCCTCACTTTTAAAAATGTTTTTCTGTGCCTCTCAGCTACACTGCTATTATTTTCTAGTCCCTTCTCACAAACCTGTTGAACAGTTCAGGCTTTCTGACAATTAAGCACGTTAGGACCATCCACTCACAGTCATTCCTAGGTTCTTGGCTTCCCTCACTCACTGCTGAATTTCATCTTCTCCTGTTTTTCTAGTCTATTTTTTAATAGGGAGCCACTGTAAATACATGTACTTAAATGTCCATGTAACTAATATCTGAACATAAAAGGGGGAGAAGGCCATGCCGAGCATTAGAAAGTTTTCCTGTGAGAAAGTCACAGCAATGTAGGGCATGTTTCAAATGCAGCCAGAGTCAGAGGAAGTCACAATAATTTCAGAGAACTTTTGAGTTTGAGGTGCGATGCGTTATTGTAAAATGATGAAGTAATAGATCTGTGCATGTAAAACACTGATTAAGTTACCTGTCATAATTGCAAGTACATGAATGGAAAAAAAATAATGTGTGTGGGTTCTTGAGATGCCACTGTCAGGGAAAACTGATGGGAAGAAGATTGCATGTAACAGATACTGAGTAGGCTTAGACATTTGACACAGTTATTCTGAGGTCACTCTGAAGTGAGATTGAAAATATCCACAGTAAGGATGTGTTTATATAGGACTAAGCAATTAATATATTCTCTTATTTGATTTACATCTGAATTAATGAATAAAACCTTTGCGTTTTGCCTCTTTTTTCCTGAAGAAACTGGAAGAATAACTTCCAGTATCTGAGCAATGAAACTTTTAAAGCTTAAGTAAAGAGATCTATTTCTAAGGATTTTCAAATGGAATTTTTTCAGAGGGTTAGTTATATTTTATTGAAAGAGAAAAATCATAACTGGGAGCTGTTTTAATGTAAATTTATATTAAGGAGTTGAAGACATGGCAATCATAAGTGACTCTCAAGTGGCTTGCCACACTGGAACCCTGAGGGGCTGAATGCTTGTTACTACACTCAGTGGCAGTGCAGTTCATGGATTAATGGGCTTTGTCATCCTTTAAAAGGAAATACTTTTCTGCTTTGGTTTCAGCTGGGATAGAGTTAATTTCTTCTCAGCAGCTGTTAAAGTGCTGTGTATCTATATTATTCAGAATGCGAATGATATAGATAACACACCAATGTTTTAGTTTTGTACTAAATTGCATTAATCCTGAGTCAAGGACTTATTCAGTGTCTTATGCTCTGACAGTGAGTACAAACACAGAAGAAACTGGGAGGGAGCACAGCTGGGACAGGTGACTTAAACTGGCCAAAGTGATATTCCATAGCATAGAACATCATGGCCAGTGTATAAACCAGGGGAGTTACCAGGAAGAGCAGCTAATCTGGGTTTGGGAATAGGGTCTGGCATCCTTTAGTGGGCAGTGAGCAATTGCATTGTACATCACTTGTTTTTTTTTCCTTTTTACTACTATTATTATTATTTGCCATTATTAATCTATTTTATTTTCTTTTTATTAAATTTCTTTTCAAATATTAAACTCTTTTTATCTTAACCTACAAATCTTAAGGGGAGAGAGGTAAGAGGGAGGGTAAGGAGAAGAGAGTGGAGGTTGTGTGAATGTCCGTGTGGTGCCTAATTTTCAGCTAGGCCTAAAACCACATCACCCCTCTTCCTTCTAATATGAGAATGTGAACTGTAGATATGATTTCCACAGGTCAACTAATTTGTGTTAATGTAATTTGCTTTTGCTTTCATTTTCAATTCTGCTTGCCAAAGAAATGTAGCAATCTGCTGTAATTTGGACAGGGATTAGACAGAAAAGGTTGAGTGGAAGAAACAAAGTGGATGGAGTGAAAGAAAGGTTGAAGGATTGAGTAGGAGCATTAAATTTATAGGACCATATAGAAGAGGAAATAAAAATCAGAGAAAAAACGATTAGGACATTAAACAATTCAGAACCCCAGGAAAACAAATTCAAGTCGCAATTACAGATACCGATTTTTTCCCTATGCATTAAATACCTTTCTACGGTTTATTTCCCTGAGAGGAAAAAAATGACAAAAGGACAGCAGATGATCCAGATTAAGAAAATCTTGGGCCAGTTCTGGCTTACACGAAGTGGACAAAAACCTTTGTTCCCTTGCTACGAGCCATCCATAGATCTGCTAAGTAGGAAGGCCAGAAGAAGCTGATTGTCTCAGAGTAACAGGGGTATCTTTCTAAACTGTTTACTTGGAAATACAGTGAAAGGGCTCAGTCTGAATGCCCTGCCCTTCAACCTGGGGACATATTGATTAAGTCCATTAAGACATTTCTTCAGCATACTTCCAACAACCTGTTAAAACTGCCACTATAAGTAGTATTGTGCACACTTGAGAAAAGGACTCAATTTTGCATCTTGAACAGAATTTTTTGATACTTCTGAAATGTCTTCAAACATTTTTTGAGCTCAAGAATTTTTTGAAATGATTGTTTCCTCAGAAACACTTTTAGTTTGAGAAATTAGCATTTTATGGAAGGAAAAGTGTGCTTTGAATAATTCCAAGCTCTATATAATTAATTAACAAAATTTTGTTTGAAAAATCTAGTGCAATTTGCTAATATGCTTTTACCACTCTTTCAAATTTAAGACTTTGTAACCAAATACTTTTAGACTTCATGAGTAATGATTCTTGTTAGTCACTCTGATTAATACAGGAAAACTATAAATATGTTTATTATTAAACAAATAATGTCTGTTAAAAAAGTTTATCTACTTGTGGTTTTTAGTAATGGGAAAATACAGATTTAAGTCCTCTGGAAATTCCTTTGCAGATAGATGACAGGATGTTGGATTTGTACAGTCTCATCCAGGATCAGACCAAATGTCTTGGCTTGTCACTATGCTCAAAACCATGGTGAATGTCACACAGTAAACAGAACTCAGAATTTCTTTAAATTTTTATAGAATTTATATGGGAAAACATCCAATCCAGATGTTTTCCCACAATTCAGTGAATTAATGGTCTCCTCAACTAATGCTTTTTCTGCATCAGCCTTTTGTATACGTAGGCATGTGGGGCTCTTGGAGGCTGTTAAGAAATGCATTAATTTTATTTTTATGTGCATCAGAGTAATCATTTTTCAAGTATATGTCATCAGAGACCTGCCTAAAGGCTTTATCTTTTTGTTTACTTGGAGTTATTTCCTTTTATATTGGATTTAATTGGACCTTTCTTTATTATTATTGCTTTATTTTCTGAGGGTACTTTCCAGATAATTTTCAATGCCTGTTTTCTATTTTCCAGGGTTGCTCTCTTAAACTCTAATATACAGAATATTCTACAACAGGACTAGAGACATTTTTTTCTGCAAAAGCTATAAAATGGAAGATTTTTCCCTCCACCACAGTAATGTGTCCTTGGGCTTTACATTTCACAAATCACAATTTGAGATGGATCAATAATTGTCGGCATTTCTGTAACAACCTGCATTTCAGGAACTTGAAGCACTTAAAAATCCCCGTGACCAGAGGCCTGAGAATGCCCTGAAAATGTGAGCAATACTGTAGTGTGTTATTTTCTCCCACATGCAGGGCTACATGAACAAACTTTCAAAGTGAAAGCAGCACAAGCAACTCATGGTACTTTGGCTGCAGTACTAGGACTGGAGCAGAAAATGCAGATGTGGGGGTCCACAGTCCATGCACAGCACCTAAGAATAAGACTGAAGAGGTTCATTTGTGGGATTTAAGGGGAGAAGAGATTTATCTGGGTCAGATAGGGAGCTGAGGTTTTTGGATCAGGGTTATTATACAACAGTAGCAGAGTAAGGAAAAGCAGTTTCCTTAAAAGAGTAGGAATAAAAAGCTTGTTATTTGTTTGAACAATATTATTTCAGCAAAGATCTTTTAATTAGACCTTTCTCATTATGTCTATAGTATGCCAACACAATAAGTATGTTATATATGATGCTTAGCTCCATCCACTATTTTTTTAGATGCAGCTTCAAGTCAGTTGGCATTTCTGTTTACTTATACAAGCTCCAAAAGTTTCACTGGAAGCATTCAAAATGAAAGCTGATCCACTGGCAAAA
>VYXF01006327.1:25064-39565 GCA_013397295.1 Polioptila caerulea | reverse complement strand
GGAATTATCATGTTTTTTTATTTTTTTTTAAATTAAAAAAAAAAAAAAAAAAAAAAAAAGCTGGACTGGGTGAAATGAGGTAAACTTCTCAAACAAAATGTATACCAATTTGTTTTCTAGATAAATGAGGCAGAGAGAAGAAAGAACCTCACATTTCTGTAATTATAATTTTATAATTATAATTATAATTTTCTGAAGTGCACTTGAACGTATCTCAGGGACTATAAATGCTTTTATACAATTGTTCATCTTGCCTTGCTATGGCCAATACTCTTGATCTTCAGTAATGGAGTAGTTTGCATCTAGACTACAATCAATATCCTCATGTTATTTTCCTGAGCGCTATACTGACTAAAAAATTGTGTTTTGCAAGCTTAATGCAAAGTTAGTAGCTGCATAATGTTTAACCTTATTATGTGTTCATCCAGCTGAATGTGAGTCTGAGGAAATCAAGACCAGAAACATGAGATCCAGGCTTAATGAAATTAAACCAAGCTACTGGTGGGGCAACCTTTGTAACCTGATGATGATGCTTTCCAGGCCAAAGGTGCTGGGTCTGCTCATAAAGGAAATTAATTTATTTAAACTGAGGGTTCTGTCATGACCACTGAAAAGTTTAAAATATAAGAGCTAGAGTGGGGGTAGAAGGTCTGTTAGGTGTTTGATCTCCTGGCACTAGAGTGTAATGTCAGGGCTTGAAGAGTAGGAAACAACACTTTGGAAACTCCTTCTGACCTGAAGGAGTGGTGCACAGGGACATGGTGTTTGAGCATCACTTTATCTGTATTTATCTACATATTTGATGTTTCAAGCCAGTCTGAGTGTGGCATACACTAGCAAAAGCCAAAAGCCAAGAGACTCACACTCTCAAGGTATTTATTATTGATTAGTATTGATTGGCCTGACAGTCAGGCTGCTATTAAAAGTAGAAATGTGTTGAAGGCAATCAGTGATTTTTAAGTAAATACCTTAGTAGTTACCTATATACAGTATGTGCACCCAAGTGTGAATTAATCTAAATTTTTAATTGAACATTCTAATCACAGAAGGTGCATGTTATCTGAAGGTGCAATCATTCATAAACCCTTAAGTTATAAAGGAAGACAAAAAATTACCTGCAGAGGTAATCATTGTACATTGGCATCATGTTCTTATCATTTGCCTGCACTGTTACCAGGAGAAACAATGTTCCTGTTCCCATATTACGAATTCTAGATTTGTTTCATATTTCTTGTAGACATAGAATTTAAATAAGTAAACTGCAATGACAAACTACTTAATAGCTGTTTAGCTTCTAATACGTTGTGGTCCAATCCTGGAATGTATGTAATCTGTTAAAAAAGAAGAGAAGAAAAATATTTTATTTTAAAATGTTTAAAAGTTTTAGGAGAAGGCTGTTCCTCATGGCCCACTGAAATCATTTAAGGCTTACTAAATTACTCTTCTGGTAAAACTGAATCAGAACTTCTTAATTTCTCAAACCATATTGAGTTCAGACAGGAGCTATAACAGCTTCTAAAAGTGCTCCAGCAGCTAATTAATTCATTCATTAATAAATAATTTTGGAATAGGGAGGCTGCATCTTGCTGAAGGTTGTTTCTGAATCACTGCTGGCTGTCTTTTAAGTGGGATTCTTGTTGTGTTGGAATCCAAAGTGCTGAGAAATCTCAGAATATTAGGGCTGTGAGCCAAAACTTAAAACTACAGATAGGGTTTGACCTGAAACCTTGGGAAGGGCTTCCAAGTTTAAGTGCTAGAAGTAACAATGTAGATTAATAACTTAAAGCAGAGTGTGTAAAGTTGAGTAGAGGAAAGTTTAGTTTTAGAGTTTAAAAGTCATAGACAAGGTAAAAGTAGTTACAAGGTTAATAAGAAGTTTTAAAATGTAGTATTAGAAGTTTGTGTGTCAAGTGGTGATTGGTTAAGAAAGTACTCACTGTAATAAAACAAATTATTAGTATTGGTTTAATAACATAAATCTCTAGTTGGCAGAATTTTATTGGCCCATAAAGCCTTAAATGGTCTGAAAAGCATAAATCTTGTGACTTCTTTGCCATACTGCTAACATCTGTAAGAGGGATTCATCCTCTCTCTGGCTCTGTAGAAGATAAGAAAAATAAATTGCACTTTCTCACAAAACTCAGAAGTCCTATTTCTCTATTTCAAGAAGAAATCCCTGCATGCGAAATATAAGGTGTAAAACTGTTATGTGAGAAATCATAAACTCACGTTGTATAGGTCACAATATTTAGGAAAGTTGTGAATATTCTAGCAAAGAGCATTTTTAAAGACTTTATAAGTTTACTAACTCTCAATATTTTTAACTAGTTCTATGTTACAATAACATATATTCTCCTGTACAATCTGTAGCAGGAGTGTGACACAGGAAAAATGAGGGAAATTAATTCTGACAAAGCAGTTCTGTATGCAGCCTACCTTATTTTACTGGTGCAAAAAGTAATGGTAATAAAACAATGGCAACCAAGTGCATTGAAGCACAATTCAACAAATATTGCCAGCTGGCTCTTAAAAGAGTGTCTAAGGTATACATTTCTCCATGTTTTCTCCTTCTGTCTGTTGACCTCAAAGCCAATTTTCACAAAGGAGGTTATACAGTGTAGCTCAGCAACCTTCAGCAGATCAGACACTTTCTTCTCCAAAGAGCCTGGGAAGGCTTTTGCTGGTATCAAGAACACTCTGGCATCTCCTCATGGCTCTTTCACTTAAGCACAGGAAAAACTCATAGTGGCTTTCAAGATGCCTGGGACTGAGTCCTTTAAGACAATAGCTATGAGCAGATGCCATGTGATTCTGTTATGAAAGTGATCCAGAGTGACTTAGCCAGCACAGAAGGCATCACATGGAGAGAAAGCTGGAGCATTAACTGTCCCCAGTGACTCACCTCTAACCCTGCTGGGCCATTTCTTCTGGGGTGAGACAAAGAAGGGCAGAGAGCACACAAGTCTGTGGCAAGCAGAGTCATCATGAGGAGCTCTTGGTGACAAGAGAGCAGGATGCAATGGTGGATAACAAAGAGCAAGAGCACATCCCTGAGTTACAATCTGTCATGGGAGAACAGAAAACTGAGGGTAGAGTGGTGGATGAAGACCAGCACAATCACAGCACCTAAGTGGAGACTGGGAGGCTTTTCAAGGGTGAGAGCCCACACTTTGCCCCAGGGAGAGGGGCATGCTCACAGAAGAAAGAGTATATGAAGGGAGAAAGAATGGGTTCTCATCATATTTCTTTTAACTATTACAAATCTTACCATTTTGCTTGCAAAAGAAGGAAACAGACTCACAGAATAAGGCAATGGGGTCTGAGTGGAAAATTTTGTACAGGAAGTTAGAGAACTGTAAATACTGGTGATTAGTGCAATAAAGTGACTTTTGCTTGCATAGCATGGTCCATGTCCTTCAATCACTGCAGAGGTGTAAGAAAACTGATGTGTCAGTTCTGTCACAGACCATGTACTTCTTGCCCAAAAACCTGACAGGAAATCTAGTATTATCCCAGTTTAACCACTCCTCTGTGGCATGAGTGACGTAGTAAATTTGTTGTGACAAGAGAGAGTGGTCTAATGCCAGTTTAAAGTGTTCCTGTGATGGCTGAAAAATGAGGCTGTGCAGTACCTCACTAGACCATATCTGTGTAACTTACATTCTTCCTCTCCTCCCTGCTCTTCACAAGGACCCTTGACCCTCTTTGTCTATAGAGAGCAGACAGCCTCCTCCATCCCTACCTTCACTCACAGGACATGTCTGTAGGGTCCCTGCAAATCACCCTTTGTATAGGGACTCTTAGGCCTGGCAGGATTACAGTTCATGGCCTAAAAAACAAACAAACAAAAAAAACCCCTCAGAACCTTGAGAAATCCAAAGCTGCAGCACAATGTTTCAGCTATAGCTATCTATATATAATTTTGAAATTTACTATTCCCAGCTATTTTTTGATCTAAAAGATTGATTTTGAAGATGACTAATACAACTTTTCTCCTTAAGTAAGGCCTTTAGTTGCAGGATTTGTAATTTAATTACAAAATTCTCATGTCATTACAATTAATATGTCTGTCAGAATGAAAAATTAATATTGTCTTTTAACTAGGATGTAAATTTTTCCTGGAATATAATAAGAATTCTGTTTTACTTTTACAAATTCAGGCACAAGATTCCCAGCCAGCTTGATTTTAATTTATTTGAGCTATAATACATTACCCCAAATATATTACAAATATATTACCTGCAAAAGAGATGAAAATTTGAAAGTCAACACAGTGATCTTTCAGCATGAATAATTATTAGAAATTAATTAGAGTTTACCTGAAGTAGAAAAGCCACATATTTATTGCTGACAGTGTCTCGCAATTACATCTTGGTTATTTACAACAACAACAAACCCCATTTTCTGCCTTGGGACATGACATTGTGTTTCAGAGTGTCTAACGGTGTTGTGGCATAAAAATGGAATAAAAAATTAATATTTTTTCTGTCATCTCAATAATCTTTTTTCCCACCAGGGAAAGCTTGATAGCAGCAGGATAGACACAATCCATAATGCAGCTAAATAATTTTATCATTATTCCCAGGATTGTTTACTTGTAAAAAAGTTATACAACACCATGAAGGACAGAAAAGGAGAGTTTCTCCCCATGGATGGGATCTGCTCTAGCCGTGGGAAAACCCACAGGACTCTACCCGATGCACAAACGTGGGTGCCCAGCATCTCAGGTAATGTAAGGCACATCTCACTACCAATAATCCTCCTCTTATTCTGTCTTTATTAAAGCAGATGCCTTACTAAGCCACTTGTTGGGCTTTTTTCACTGAGATTCAGAAATATCTCTTCACTGGCTCACTCTCACTGCACTCCACTTTCCACCCCTGTGAGAACAATTCCTATCGTAGCCAGTCAGTATCTCTAGAGAAGATGGCTTGCTACTTCTAAAAGATGTATTTGCCATTAGAACTTCAAATAAGACTGCCTCAGATTTTCCCATTAGACAGCCATCCACAAGTTCAGCTCCAGACAGGCTGTACCAGATTCAGCATACATATGGAGGGGAACAGATCCACATCCCATCACAAAGTGTTTAATCTGTCCACTTTTGCACGTAAATATTTGTGAGTGTAACAAATCACCTTGCTGTCTAAGTTCCCAGATGTGCTATACCCTCACTGTATTGGATGCCTGCAAAAGGGGATAGAAATTGTCCAAATAGGAGTGTCTGATATTTTTGAGGGCAGTGATATTTTGGGAGCAGTCTTTTGCTCAGTAAATCTGTATGCATTCAAATGCATGCAGAAAGAGATCTTCATGTTTTGTAGCATGTTTAAATGCTTAATATTGGTGATTTTGAAAATAGCACATCCTCAAAAGATGGGACCCAAAATGAATTTTGTTTTCTACATTTTCATGGGTTCTCTTGCTTTTCTGGCTTTCATTTAAGTAATTTATTTGGATGGTGCCAGGGTACAGTAGAAACCAGCTCAGCAGCCATTTCTGGTTCAGGCACTTCAGATGGCCAAGTACTGACTTTTCTGAACTGAGCTCTGTTGCTCTGAAATACTTGAGCGACAACATTAACAATGCTTTTCTTTAGAAGCTTAGCATTTACATATGCAAGAAATTATGAAATTCCATCCCCAATGCTGGTGAAAAAAATCTTTCCTTGCACAGCATCTGATGGAGTGCTATTTTGAAGCTAGAAGCCAGAAAGCAGTTTATAGCTATGTTATTTTCAGATTGTTCTTCAGCTGGCACAATTTGGGCATTATAGAATGGGAGAAAGCCATTAAAACAAAGCTAAATCTGGGTGTGTTGGACTCTGTCTTCCAAGAAAAACAGGTTTCCTGTAAGGTAAGTATCTTTTTATCAGATCCTTGGAGCCACAGCAAACGAGCACACTAAGAACATCAGTCTTGCAGACACAACTTCCAAGACCCGTGCTTGAGCTGGGAAATCCGCTTTAGTTTGAAATTTTATGGCAGAGATCACCAACTGTCTTACAGTTTATGATTTATTATTTTTACATGAACCAAAATCTGCCAATAAAATATGATAGAATATTTATATCGGAAGAGACCTACAGCTATCATCTAGTCCCCTTGCCTGACCACTGCAGGGCTGACTAACACTTAAAACATGTTCTTAAGGACATTGTCCAAATGCCTCCTAAACACTGAGGTGGCATCAACCACCTCTTTACAAGCCTATTTCAATGTTTGACTAGCTTCTTGGTAAGTAAATATTTTCTAAAATCCAGACTGAACCTACTCTGACATGGCTTCCCACGCACCTTGTCACCAGATCCCAGGCAGAAGAGGTCAGCATCTCCCTCTCCACATCCCCTCATCAGGAAGCTGTACAGATCAATGGGGCCACCCCTCAGCCTCCTTCACTCCAAATCCAGAGTCCTCAGCTGCTCCTCACAGGACATGCCTTCCAGCCTTTTTTTTTAGCTGGCTGGTGATGCTGTGTCTGCTGCAGCCCGGGATGGGGTTTGCCCTCCTGGCTGCCCGGGCACACACTGCTGGCTCACCCTGAGCTGCTGCCGGCCAGCACCCCCAGATCCCTTGGGCAGGGCTGCTCTACACACACTCCTCTCCCAGCTTATACCTGTGCCCAGCTTTACTGCATCCCAGGGGCAGAATCTGTGTTTGTTCTTGTTAAATTTCATGCTACTGATAGTTACCCAGTGCTCCAATGTATCCAGATCCCTTTCTTAAAGTCATGTGAGGTTCTTCAGCCTTGTGGTGACATCCCTAATTTGGGAGCCAGGGAGGAAACATATTGCCATCAATAGAGGATCTGGTCTGCCAACAGACCAGTGCTTCCATTCCATACCACAAGGCATCACCAACACCATACCTTGCTGATGTTTCTTGCATTGGTCTTAATGCTGGTTATGTTCCAAGGGATATATAGCTTTAATAATCACAGTACCACAGCTTGGCTGGGGGCCTGTCAGGCAGCTCAGCAGACTGCGCAGTCTAACTCCCTGCTGAATGAAGGGGAGATGGACTGCTAGAGCAGATTGCCCAACACTTCTGCCCAGTTAAGATTCAAATGAGGCCAGGGATGCAAATGCTGCAACATTTCTCAAAACCTCTTCCAGTGTCAACCACCCTTACTGAAAAAAACAAAACAAAACAAAACATCCACAAACAAACAAAAAAACTCCCAGAAAGCAGCAACAACAAAAAAGGCTTTGTCTAAAAGGAACTTTATGTATTTAAATACATGCCCATTGTCCTTTTGCTGGGCACCACTAGATTACTTCCTAATCTTCTTTGCTCCTCCCTTGCCCATTGAGTTAGTAATTTCAGTTTAGAAGGCTGTCAGGCTGGTCACACATGATTCCCCTTCACAAGTCCATGCTGACTAATTCAAGTCCCCTTCTTGTCCTTCATATACACAGAAATTATTTCCAGGATTATGTCCTCCATCAGGTTTCCAGGGACAGAGGTGAGGCTGAGAGTCCTCTAGTACCCTGGGTCCTCCATCTTGTCCTGCCTGAAGACAGGAATGAGACTTCCTCTTTTCCACTCCCCAGTAACCTCTCTCACTTGCCACACCCCTTAAAAAGGAATTAAGAGTAGTCTCATAATGACCTCCAACAGCTCTCACCACACTTGCGGGTGTAACCCACCAGGCCTCATGGATTTGCATGTGTCTACTCTGTGTAAACACCCCATAAGATGATCCCCTGCACCAAAGGTTAAGTCCTCCTCATCTCAGATTTTTGCACGGGCCTCAGGGCCTGGCATTCCTGAAGATGCTCTACCAGTAAAGACCAAAGCCAAGGAACAGGTGGGTTTTGGCTTTCCTAATTCCATTCCTGCACATTCGGGCAGTGTCTCTCTCTTCATTCTCTGGGATTCTTCCCATATGTCCAAGTTCTGTTGTGAGTTCTTTGTTCATCTTTGTAGGTACTCTGCCATCTGTGCTTTAATTCCTGTATGTTCTTGACATAATCTCTGTGCATCAGCCAATATAGCTGTTGTAGTTACCTCGCACTTTGTTAATCTTCATTATAGGCATTAGGGTTTTTCCATTTAAGTAAAGGAAAAAAGAGAAAATAGTTATGGCATTTCAACAGCAGCAAAATTATTATCCATATCACTATTAAAACAGTGACAAAAGGTCTGCATTTCAGGTTTTGTTTGGGTTTTTTTTTTACATGATGCAGTCTTGATTGTTCTTAGCTTAACATTTTTACACTTTTTTTTAAATTTAAGGATTGGATTATTTCACCTTTTAAGTTTATGCAGTATTTTGAACCTTGTGAAGTTGCCATTTAAAATATATTAATCAAGAAATAAATAAAAAGTTTCCTTCCTGAGTCCTGTTTTTTCCCAAGGCTTAGTCTTGGGCCAACCCTGTTCAGTACCTCCATCAACGACATGGGTGAGAGGACTGAGTGTACCCCCAGCAACTTTTCAAGTGACACCAAGTTGGGTGGGAGTGTTGATCTGCTGGAAGGCTGGAAGGCTCAGCAGAGGGACTTGGACAGACTGGATCATGGGCTCAGGTCAATTGTTTGAAGCTCAATAAGGTGAAGCCTGGGATCCTGCCCTTGGGTCACAACAGCCCCAGGCAGTGCTACAGACTTTGGGCAGAGTGGCTTGGAAGCGCTCCTTGGAAAAGGACCAGGGGATGCTGATCAGCAGGGGCTGAACATGATGCAGGTCTGTGTCCTGGTGGCCGAGAAGGCCAACAGCACCCTGGCCTGTATCAGCAATGGTGTGGCCAGCAGGGCCAGAGAAGGGGGTGTTCCCCTGAACTCGGCACTGGTGAGGCCACACCTCAAGTGCTGTGTTCAGTTCTGGGACCATCATTTCAGGAAGGACACTGAGAAGCTGGAGTGAGTCCAGAGAAAGGCAGCAGAGCTGGGGAAGGGTCTGGAGCACAAATCCTGTGAGGCAAAACAGCTGACGGAGCTGGGGGTGTTTTAGCCTGGAGAAAAGGAGGTTCAGAATAAAAAATTCACAGAATATTCTCCAACTCAGAATATTATGTGATCTGGAAAGAAGTTAAATGTTTCAGTTCTGTACAACTGCCTGAAAGGAGGGTGTAGCCAGGTGGGGGTTGCTTTCATCTCTCAGGTAACAAGGATAAAACAAGAGGAAATTACCTCAAGTTGCACCAATGGAGGTTTAGATTGAATACTAGTAAAAGGCTGTCAAGCACTGGAACAGGCTGCTCAAGGAAGTGTTGAGTTACCATACCTGGAGATGTTTAAAAGATGTGTGGATATTGCATTTGAAAACATAGTTTGTGAAATATGTGAACCACATAGTAAACCACAGTGAACATGGTGGTGTTGCTAAGTTCACAGTTGGACTTAATAATTCTATGATTCAGGATGCAGTGTCAAGTAAAAGAACAAGAAAAGGAGAGATAGATGAGGATTTTCACTCTGAAAGGAATTTAAATACTAGGACACTGTGATGTTGAATGTGGAATTTTTTTATTTAAAGCAATATTTAATGATGTAACTATATTTTTGAGGTATCTTTAAGTATCAGTTTACATTTGTATTTTTTGTGCCGTAAGCACAACTCACAGGTTGAATTGATATTATCTTTGGAGGTATCATTTTGAAGAACATCTGAAGAACAACAAAATCTTTAAGAAAAGCCTACATTTTATGTAAAGACACTATTTACAATTAAATAGCATTAGGATTTGCTAACCTCTCTGCTTCCATGTTCTCAGAAATACCACAGAAAAATCTGCTGTTGCATAAGGGTATTACTCATTCTGGCCACCTGCTTTAAAAATCCTTTGCCAAATCTCTTTATGGTCAGTTTTGAGCCCTGAAATGAGCAAGAATTAAGAAGCATCACTTCTTCAAAGGATTTTAATTAAAAAGGTGGGGAAAACAGCACTTGCAACTTCATCTCTTTATTTTCACTGTTAAACAGTGCTTAGTATTTGCAGCTCCCTTTTGGTTCACTTATACAATACTTCTACATATTTAGAACTTCTTAAACCCAGGCCACCTTTACTTAGTCTCTTACAGAAGGGAAAAAAAACCCCAGCTATTTGAGGACTCTCCAGACATCCAGTTTGAAGTCATTGACCACATTAAAATGATTAAAAAATTTCTCATGCTATAATGGCAATACCTCGCCCAAATGGTTCATCTGAAGTGCTTCATCTTTTTACCAGACTGGAACATAACAGTATTTCATGACGCAGGTAGCTCTAAAGAAAAAAAACTCCTTTTTGAGTTTGTGTATTTACTCATTTGTGCCTAAACTCTGTGTATATGACAGCAAGATAGATTCATTTTCAGTGCTTGCACAGCACCTTTGGCACACTTCTATTGGCTGTGTTCCTGCTCCTATGAGGACAGAAATGTGATATTGTTATAATCTACTGTTCTGCTCAGCAAAACAAACTGCAGTTCTACCAGTTCCTCTTCTTGTGGAAGTCAGAATTATTTTATCAGGAACTGAAGTACTGTGCCCTTTGCAAACAAAAATGCTGCAAAGCAAGAAAGAAATCTAATAATGGAAAAGAACCAAAGAGTTAACACATAATGATCAATTCTTCCATCACTTTATCAGCTAAACAATATACCATATGAGGATTCCCCTGCCCTTTCCAGTATGGTGCACTAATAAATAGCAACTTGTAAGCAAACACAACTAAGATGCACTCCAAGACTAAGTGGGTCAGGTTAATGAAAGAGAACGTGGTATAATGTATGCTTGAGGAGGTTCTCTTTGCTTCTTAAGAGTGGTTGTCTGGTTAACCTGGATGCCAAGTGTCATTGGCAAAAAAATTGATTAAATGTAATGTTATACTAAACAGGAGGCTGCAGCACATAGGTCTAAAACAAAACAACAGATGGCACAGGTTAAATCTACTTATTAGCAGTCATTTGGCAAGGAGCTTGGAAAAGAGAAAGAAAAGAGACAAACAGATGCCAGGTGTAATATAACACTTGATACAGTAGCTCCACTAAAATATGTTTCATTTTCTTGTCTCTCTTAGCCTTCCACCAGAATTTTTATGAGTCTATGTTTCTGATTAGGAACCTTTAAAAATATGCAAAATGCTTACTCTAGGATATGCTGAATAGATGGTTTTCTACTGCTGAAAAACAGGAACATATTTATTACTTTAGTGGAAAATCAAGGACAAGAAGCAGTGTAAAGTCATCAAACAGTGATGGACAGCTAGTTTGCCATGGCAAAGCTGGATAGCTTTACTGTTTTTCTGTCTGTAAACTGCTTTCACACTAAACTCCCTCCATTCTTTGATTATTGCAACTCTGCACTGTAGTTCTTTCAGAATTAGGATTCCATTTTTCACAGGCATTATTCTAGTTTTGTCTGTGAAGTTCCTGAAGGGATTAAAAAACATTTTTAGTGTCTTAACTTTGATTTTAACCTCAAAGTCCTAGTGGGCAATACAGTAGTCTATGTGTTCCAAAGACTATCCTGTTATTATTCCCTTTAAGGGTAACTAAAATGGCATTGCATTTTCTTCAGTCAATAAGGCTGTTGACTCTGGTGTTAACAATATGGTGATCATCTCACTGTTATTTTCCCTCCTCTTCTTTCAAAGGTTTGGAGTTCATGTGAAACAAGCTAGCTTGGTCACTGTTAAATCAAACTCATATCCTTTTGTAAATGTAACTTTAATTCTGAGTGACACTGATGATAACAACTGTATCCTAGCCATGGTCAAAGTGAATTTCTTCTTCATGTGGTATCACATTCTGTTATTGTTTCGAGGTAATGTGGCCTCTCTTTCACGTGGCAGCTCCTTATTAGAGCTGAAAAAACCTAAAAAAGTCTCAGATGACCTCTTTTGCATTGTAAAAAAGATATGTGGATTGATAAATACATCAGGATGTATTATTATCCATTATTCAGTTCTACAATTAGTGAACATCTGGCATGGAGAATATGAGATGCCTATTAACTTACCATTTGTATTAATGTTGATTTCCAGCAGGCAACAGAGAGCACGCCACTTTCATCTGTTTAAAGGAGGCACATGTGAAACAAAAATAATTTAACTAATATTAAGAGATACATACTTAAATGCTATCTTTAAAGATTGTGAATTATATACCTTATTTTAAAGTATTAAACAAGATTTTAAAGGAATCTCATTTATATGAGATTTCTTTATGCTTTTGAAACAAGATTTACAAGGATTGTGAAAGGTTAGTTTATTTCAAGTTTACAGAATAACAAGGTCAAGAGGCATAAAACTGCAGGTAAGTATAGCCAGATAAAAATGATTTTGTTTTGTCTAGCTGATACTATACAATAGAGCTGAATCATGCTGATTTCAAATATAGTTAGAAAAAACCCAAACAAACCAGCCTCTTCTATAAATTGCAGTTATGAAAGACTGATGTTTGTTTGACCTTCTGTTGGCTGTTTTGCTCTAGGCCTTTGGCCTCCAAATTTAACATCTTTCCTTTTTAATGTGCAGACTAGAGATTTGAAAGAAACATATGGACATGTCATGTTTGCAAATCACCAGTAGCTTATAAAGAAATAAAATGTTGAACAAAATTAAGAATGATTATTTGTTGAGAACAGATACAAGAACCTCCATAAATTCACATCTAAGACTGCAAATAAAACAAGTGGCACAGATGAAAATACTAGTTAGTAAAGATTAGTTAGACTAGTATTCATGGAATAAAGGAAGACTATGCACAAATTTATGGATTATTTTTCTTTAATAAAGTCAGAAGTGTGTTTTTATCAGCATTGAATGAACTTCTGGATAGTTTACTAAATGCAATGCAACGTTTACCTACCAAGGTGTATATTTATCAAGAACACTGAACTTTTGACTCATATATGTCAAATTAACCCAGAATGCTTTTCAAAAAGGAATGGGAAGAGAAGGAAAAAAAAAAGGAATTCTTATAAGAGACTACTGCGGAAGAAAAAAACAAAAACGTCTAAAGGAATATGTTTTAAATATAAACTAAATAATGATCATCCTTGTTCTGTATCATGTGATAAAGAAGGATTACAATATAACTGGATAGAGAAGCTGGCAGTAAAAGTTCATCATGAGATGCACGTGTGCCCCAGACTTGGGCTGCTGAAGAACATTGCAACAACAGACAGGTGGATTGAGCTGCCAAGATTAAAATGTCTCAGGAGGATCTGGACTGGCAACAAAAGGGTGAATTATTTCTACATTGGTGCATATTTATATCAACATGTGTGCAAATAGTTGGAAGGTGTATGACCGGGGCATGACGTAAATGGTATAGAACACAGGGTCGATTATGTGTTAGTTGCAGCCATGATGGAGTTAATTTTTGCCAGAGCAATGAGGGAGTGGAGCCCAGTCGTGTGGCTAGAAAGTAGTTCTATACCACCTCACATCACTGCTGGGAGTGGGGCTGGGGGACCCTCCAGCTTCTGGGAAGAAAGGCGTGGTTTCCAGTTGATCACATATGGCAGAGGAAAGCAGATGTTTCGTTGGCAGATGTTTAATTGTCTTGGACTTTGTGAACATTTTACATGTAAATCACTCTCTCTTTGTACACTCATTCCATTAACATNGGGCATGACGTAAATGGTATAGAACACAGGGTCGATTATGTGTTAGTTGCAGCCATGATGGAGTTAATTTTTGCCAGAGCAATGAGGGAGTGGAGCCCAGTCGTGTGGCTAGAAAGTAGTTCTATACCACCTCACATCACTGCTGGGAGTGGGGCTGGGGGACCCTCCAGCTTCTGGGAAGAAAGGCGTGGTTTCCAGTTGATCACATATGGCAGAGGAAAGCAGATGTTTCGTTGGCAGATGTTTAATTGTCTTGGACTTTGTGAACATTTTACATGTAAATCACTCTCTCTTTGTACACTCATTCCATTAACATTGTTACTGTTACTGCTCATTTTCTTGTCTCATTGCTCTTATCTCAACCCATGATCTCTGCCTTTCGTGCATTCTGTTGGGGTGTAGGGAAGGGAAGTGAGTGGCAGTGTGGTTTTAGAAGAACTACTAAATCGGGGATTACCATTCCTGAACCACAGTAGTCTTATTGTCCTGAACCCCAACACCTATGTACCTAGCCCCATGTTGAGGATCCCACCACAGAGGAAGATCCTGATACCATATTAAGTTTTATTTGTACAGAAAAATCCCATGATCGCATTCCGGCCATCTCAGTTTTCCATCCCTGGTAGATAAACCTCTACTTGTAATAAGTCGTCGCAACGTTCAGTCTGAAGCCCAGTGCCTGGGACCATATTGCTTCCCTCAGTTCTTATCCTTTCAGTTTAGTTTCCCATCCTACCTCACACACACAAACTGTGATTACTCAGTGATTTCTGCTGGGCTCATATTAGCAGAAAAAAGCATTACCAGACTTCAAAGGACCAACATATATAATCAGAATCTGAGTTCTTTGTCAAAGATCTGCCAGAGACGACTTCTGCCTGACCATAAGCTGAATTATTTATCCTCTTTAGGGTATAAGAGTAGCTCACAGGGAATTCCAGA
>VYXF01006327.1:0-12787 GCA_013397295.1 Polioptila caerulea | reverse complement strand
ATCGGGACACCCCTTAACCAAAAAAAAAAAAAAAAAAAAGATGTGTTGTAGTTTTCATGCTTTTTTTTTCCCCCTAGCCTCTGCCTTAGTTTCTTTTCCTTACTTTCTGCCTTCTGAAAACTCAGTCCTTTCCACTTCATTTGCCCATTTCTCTTTCAGAAGTTGAGGTCTGCAGTGCTGGAAAAACTCCTCTCTTATTACCTGTTGTGCTAAGTGCCAGAGTGCTACTGGTGCCGGTGACAGTAATTATAAGGAAAGTCCTTAGCAGTCATTTCAGTGTAAGAGCCAGCACAGATCATGCAGTCTAGTTAAAGCAGAGTGCCTTTAAATGGAGGGGTTGTGTGTGTAAAGTGGTTACCAACAGACACTACTTTCAGTGGAGTACCTGTAACATAGTGTATACCAGAGGAAGATGGTAGTGCTGCCTCTCTTCCAGCTGTTATGTGGTCACCTGAAATCAAATAAAACCCAGAATCCTTGACTCTGTAGGAAAGTGAGTGTGGAGAAAAATTTTGAGAGTAAGTAAAAAAAAAAACTTAATATTTTTGAGATGTAATAGTTACACAAGTCTCCTGCCTTCTGGGGAAGAAATACCTACTCTGCTTCTGCTATTGTTTTCCGATTGACTTCTTATTCATCACTTGAAATAGTAGAACAAAAATGAAGGATGATGGAAAACTGCTGCATTCTGATAATCTTTATCTTGCAAAATAATCACACAAAATTGTGTTTAGGATTGTAAAACAAAAAGTAGAAAATCAGTTTTTTTCTGGAAAAAGAAATTATTCTACTTGATTTCTTGTATCTGAAAGGGTAACAAGTTGGAGAAAGCAGTAAGTTACTGGGGTACCAAGCCCAGTGGCTTGGTGAGGTGGAAGACCGGGATAGGGAGCAGAATGAATCTCCCACAGTCCAAGGAGAAATGGTCAGTGACTTACTAGATTGCTTAGACCCACACAAGTCTACATGGCCAGATGGAATCCACGTGAGTGAGGATGAGCACTGAGGGAGTGCTGTCTGAGCCACATTTTATCATTTATCATCAGCCCTTGTCAAAGAAGGGGGATCTTGAATAACTGAAGGTTGGTCAATGTGATGTTCATCTACAGAAGGGTCAGAAGGACTATCCAGACAACTATGGGCCTGTCAGTCTGACCTTGGTACTACGGAAAGTCATAGAGCAGATCATCCTGAGTGTCATTGCATGGCATTTGCAGGACAGCCCAGCCAGGAGGGGTTTGCAAAAGGCAAGTCCTCTTGAACAACCTGATCTCATCCTGTGATCACCCTATGAAGTGAGTGATTCACTTAACAAGTGGGGGAAAGGCTCTGAACATTGTCTATTGGGACATTAATAAAGCCTTTGACAACACTTCTCACAGCATTCTCCCGGAGAATCTAGGTGTTCATGTCTTAGATGAGTCCACTGTTCACTGGGTTAAAAATTGGCTGGATGACTGGGCTGAGAGTGTTGGTGAATGGAGTTATGTCCAGTTGGTAGCCAGTAACTACAGGTATTTTTCAGGGACCATGTTCTTTAATATCTTGATCAAGGATCTGGATGAGAGGATTGAGTGCATTTAGTAAGTCTGCAGGTGACACCAAGTTGTGTGGGAGTTTTGTTCTGCTGTAGTGTAGGAAGGCCTGCAGAGAAATCTGGATTGAGGCTGAGAACAGTATGAGGTTCAACCAGGCAAGTGTGGGGTCCTGCACTTGAGTCACAACAGCCCCAGGCAGCCCTACAGACTTGGGGCAGAGTGCCTGAAAAGCTGCCCAGGGGAAAAGGACCAGGGGGTGCTGGTTGACAGGAACTGAACATGATCCAGCGTGTGCCCAGGTGGCCAAAAAAGGTCAGTGGCATCCTAGCCTGTATCAGCAATAGTGTGGTCAGTGGGATGAAACTATGAAAGGGATTGTCGTCCTGTATTTTGCCCTGATGAAGCTCCTTGTTTTGGGGCCGACACAACAAGGACATTGAGGGGCTGGGGAGCTGGGGAATGTCCAGAGAAGGGCAATAGAGCTGGTGAAGGGTCTAAAACACAAGTCCAGAATTTGAGGAGTTGAACGCAGTGCTGAAGAAAATCTCTGCCAGCTAGCCCTTACTTGGGACTGCGTTGAGTGTGGCCGCCCTCTGACTAGAAATCATCTGAGTGGTGGTAGAGCAGGGCCACTCAGCCTTGAAGGAGTAAGTTTGCTCTCAACAGCACAAGGTGTGTCAGTGCCTAGGATCAGAATAAAGACCAGGGAAGGGTCTTCCATATGGTTTCCAAGGAAGTTGGTTCCCCAGAGGGTCCCTGAACAAAAAGACACAGAACAAGCGTGTGCAGGGTTTTTTATACAGGGGAGTCTCAGGCGTGTTAACCAAGAGGGGAAAGAGTGGGGAGGAGTACAAGGTGGGTTTTTACAATGTGTCCAACCAATGAGGCACTTAATTGGAGGGGAGCAGGTCACATGGGCAAATGGGCATCGAGGTTTAGGGGAAATCCAAAGGGGAGGAATCATCAGGGATTGGCCCAGGATGGGAATGACAGGGAAGGTTCAAGAACAAGGAGTAGGGTAACAATGACCGGCAGGGAAGGGGCTGAAGCAAGGGGCTGGTGCATAGGTGGATTGACAACCAGGGTAGGAGAAACAAGGAACATTCTACAAGGATGAGAAGGTACAACTTGGACAAAACCAACAATATAGGGGCATAAACAGGAACAAACAATTACAAAGGGAAAATTTAACATCTTAAAACATGCCACAACGAGGACTGGTTGTGGCATGTGGCTGTGGTTGTTTAGCCTGCAGAACAGGAGGCTCAGGGGAGATTTCATTACTCTGTACAACTCCCTGACAGGAGGGTGCAGCCAGGTGGGGTTCAGCCTCTTCTCCCAGGCAGCCAGTGACAGGACAAAAGGTAATGGCCTCAAATTGCTCCAGGAGAAGTTTAGATTGGATGCCAGTAGAAATTCCTTCACTGAATGGGTTGTAAAGCATTGGAACAGGTTACCCAAAGAAGTGGTTGAGTCGCCATCCTTCGATGCATTTAAAACATATAGATGTGGGACTGAACACATGGTTTAGTGCAATGCTGGATGAATGGTAGGACCCAATGATCTTAAGGATCTTTTCCAGCTGGAATGAGTCTGTGATTCTAAGTAAAGCATTATTTCATATCTTAGGGTTAGGATTAAGGTTTAGGGATTGTGGAGTTTGATTTAGGGTGTTACGGTTTTGTATTTATGGTTATAAGGGTTGGTTTATGTTTCTTTGTATTGTGTTTTATGTTTTTACTATTACTTACTTAAAAGTTCCAAGTGAACCAAGTACAGAACCATTTAAGACCCTTCTGTTAAAAAAATGCAATTACAAAAATGGTACAAATTATAATGAACATACAATTCAAGAACAAAAACCAGAAAGAAATGAAAAAAGTAGTAATGTCAGAAACTGGAAGACAAGATTACATTATTGGTAAAACTTCTGTGTGATTGACATACTTTTCTTAACAATATAACTAGTTTGTGTATTTATTTCTCCAACCTAATGAAGATTTTCCTTAGGCTAGCTCGATCTATCCTCACTGAATTTATCTAATTGTGTCAAAAAGATATTTCAACCAATACTATAATTGCCACTACATATAGCATTGCTACTGATTCCAAGTGATTATTCATTAATATTGTGATGATAAATGCTACTTACAAATGTTTAATTATTGCTTTAAATAAGTTTTCATACTCAGATTAACTTGTGTGGACATTTTTGTTTGCTGGATTTTTTGGTGTTGTTTTTACAGTTTAGGTAATACTAATGATATGTGGATTGTGGCATTAATTGTACGTGTATTAGACTGTGCTCATGCCAGATTTTTTAAAATCAGGTTAACCTGACTAAGGTTTGTGAGGTGACAGAAAGAGGTAAGAATTTAACAAAACTAGGAATAGGTGTTTTATCCAAAAAATAGTTTTTCTTTGCACTTAAGTGTTGCAGTACCCAAATCATAGATAGTAGACAAGAACTAAATTTTAACAACATTTTATATTCACTAAAATCTCTTATTATGTGGCATAGTCTGATTTTCTCATGTGCTTGATCACCAGTGAGGGACTATTAAGTGCAAAGATACAACCTCTGGCTGAGGATGTCCATAAGCTTAAGATTGCTGAAAGAATCCAGGAGGTAATACTTTACCCTTGCCATGTTAGCTCCATACCCAGTACTAGACATTTTCAGCCAAAATATTGGACTACATGTCATTGACATCAATCTTCACAGGCTTCCTTTATTGTTGGCTATATATTTAAAAAGTATTAAAAATTTCATGTGGTTGCCCTACTATTCCACCATAAATTAATATTTGAATACTTGTGTATGAGTATATTTTGCTTACAAATGGTTTTCTGTACACTTGAAGTGTGGAAAATCACATTTTATGTTTACTGTATAATTTATATATTTTAGTAATGTATTCTGAGAACTCACTAGGATACATGGATTGAAAATTCTCATTTAAAGTCGAATAGTTGTTTAGCAACTTTAAAATTTAATTAGAACCCTTTCCTGCATCTCATTATGAGGTTATTTCATAATTACCCAGTAAATAGGTCCTACCTATTTACTAATGCAGAAATGACAACAAATGACACTGCTGAATTACAACTGCACAGCTGGAGAAGATACTTTGAGAAATAAAGAACAGATAAATGCATCAGGGGAAAAGTCAGCATTGGGAATCCTTCCTCAACCCTCACCCACACGCCCCTTCACTCTTCTAAATAGTGCTACGAAATTCAGCACAGTTGTCTGTATTTTAATTAGAACCAGTTCATTCTTGACTTATGCAGCTTAGAGGAATTGGGATTTTGGAACCTAGAAGAAAGCTATGCTATTAGCCAATAGAAGGATGGGTGAAGTTCTGCAGCAGACCCTGTACTCACTGCATTGACTTTAGTCCAGTGAATGAACAGGATGGTATAAAATCGGGTTCAAAATATACTAAGACACACCAAATTTTGCTTTTCTTTGGGAGTAAAGTCCTAATCATACAATTCCTTTTGCTTGTGTGATACGTTGTGTGCATTGCATGCTCCTCTGAATTCTGACAGAAAAAAGTGAAGTTAGCACCATGATTCAGGACTGTCTAAAAGTTTATTAAAGGCAATGTTTTATTACATTAAGAGTTGGATTGATGATCTTCGAGACATTTTCCAACCTAAGTGAATCAATGATTCTGCGTTACCACCTCTCAAAAAGACAACGTATTATTATTATTGTTGTTATTGTTACTTTATTTCTGTATTAATTTACAGAAGTACAATATATATTTAACACTTCCAGATGTAAGAAATTGGAGTTCAGTGGATACCTAAGAGAAAACAATGATTCACTGTGTCTTCCTTTCTCTTTTGATAGGAAAATTTTAACAAAAAACATACTGCAGATACTAAGCCTCCTCAAATTAAGTAATTTATCTAATTATTTTGTATATCTTCACTGGTAGCTTTAATCAATATTAACATATATGATTTTCATTTTTAGCTGCCTCTACAGTTGAATTGGGCTTTCTAAAATCACATATAATTTTCAACATGACAGAAAGCTTTGATTGTCCCTTTTCCCATCCTTTTTTATTATTCTTTACTGCTCCTAATAAAGACATACTTTTTTCATGAAAGAAAACAAAGAATACAGAAAGCTTTTTTCTCATTTTGATATTCATAGCTCTAACACTTAGCTTCCTTCCCTTCTGTTCTTGACTTTTCTCTTTGTATATTTTCATCCCATTTTCCTCCTGCTGACACCAAAGGGTGCCTGTTGCTATCCTTCCGCAGAACAGTGGCTATGGCGGCTCCATGACGCACCACATCCGCAGTTGGTCAGTTTCTGCCCAGCTAGCCCTCGGACGCAGTGGTCATGAGGAGGCTGCCCCAGGAAAGCCACGCAATCCCAGGTTCAGCTAGGGCTCCCTGGAAGGGGGAATTGCAGTGCCCTCCGGGTGGTGCGATCGTCAAGGCGCGAGGCGAGGATGAGGGAGGAGGCGCTGGTTTGTAATCCAACAGGAGCTTTATTGGAAGGTCAGGGACCAGCACAGCGCTCCAGGGGAAAGTGGAGGCTACCTCGAGGGAGCGTCCCTCGCAGGGGGATTATATACCATCACAACCAAAAAGATACAAAACATCAACCAATGAGGGAATCCCGGGGAGCATGCCAGCTGTGGGCCAGCCGCATGCAGGGGGTGTGGAGGGAGCGTGCCTGGTGGGGATTGGTTCAGGGAAGGATTGACAGGGGAAGGGCGCACAGTGAGGGGAGGAGAACACCGAATATGGGGGAACAGGGGTAAGGCTTGGGGATGATGAACAGTTAACTGTCTCTCCAGAAATAGCTATTGACAAACAAAGGGACAAACCAAGTGGGGGAACATAGGGGGAAACNATTACAACCAAGAAGATACAAAACATCAACCAATGAGGGAATCCCGGGGAGCATGCCAGCTGTGTGCCAGCCGCATGCAGGGGGTGTGGAGGGAGCGTGCCTGGTGGGGATTGGTTCAGGGAAGGATTGACAGGGGAAGGGCGCACAGTGAGGGGAGGAGAACACCAAATATGGGGGAACAGGGGTAAGGCTTGGGGATGATGAACAGTTAACTGTCTCTCCAGAAATAGCTCTTGCCAAACAAAGGGACAAACCAAGTGGGGGAACATAGGGGGAAACTGGGGGTGAACCATTACAAAAGTACAAAATACAAAACATAAAAACATAGAAATTAAACACGAGAACACGCACTGCAACAGCTCCACACATGATAAACTAGCCTATGTAGTCTCCATGTACTCCCCCTGCTTCTTTTCACCCCTGCAGCATTTCCTCCTTTGTACCTCAAGAAACTGATTCAAACTAAAATCCAGCCCAATGACTACAGAGAATTTTTAACCCAGCGGCTAATGGTGATGGTTTTGATTGTTTTTAACGCAGCCATAGAAGAAGATATGAAAGCATGAAAACAGGGCCAGGAAAAGATTAGTATCTTCTTTTAGTGGCCATCATGGCCATTTCTAAAGCAAATGCAGAACTAAGATATGAAGTGATCAGGTCCTTAATCTTTTTTCAGTCAGCCAAATCCTACCTAAAATTTTAGGTGCAACATGGGCATCATTTTATTAACTGAGATTATTACACAACTTTCTGCAAAATTACACAAATTCTGTTGGCTTACTTATCTTTATACCAGTACCACAATGTCCAACAATTGTCAGTCTGTGTCAATTGTACCACAAATAATTAATTGCACTGAACTTGTTCCCCATAAAACCCAAACAAATTCACTTCCTGTGCCTGAAAAGCATGAGGTTACCCAAGGCATCTGAGAGATTCGCAGGCTTCTTCTGTGGAATTAATATACAAGTTTTTGCTTTCAACAACATTCCAAATGAGCCAGAATGGTAAAAAAAAAAAAAAAAACATAGAGCAGCGTTAAGCTTTCGGCAGATGAGTTTTGCTGTGACAGTGTCCAATAAAAGTTTTGCTACTGATTGGTCAGAGCATACCAATAGAGCCACATCAAGCACACTGTATGTGTAAAGCACATTGCTTCCTTGCCTAGGACAGCAAGGAAGCAATGGTAACAACTGGTTATTGGCAATGGCAACACTGGTATTAGAAAATAAGGAGGTCATAGATAAAAGATAATGTTGATATTTAAAATATCATAGGCATTAGCCTCATGTTTTTTCATGAATAGCAACGGGCTCCATAAGTAAGACACCTGTTTTTCTCCTATTTTGTCTTTGCCTACGCTATCCAATGTGATCCTGTAGCACTTAACAGCTGATGCTTGCCTTTGTATCTGACCACCTATAAAACAAAAAAGTAAAATCTATTTCAGTGTTCTTCCACACACTAACTTTTATTTTTAAGTAATATAATATTTATACAGGCCCTGCATATATGCTTGGCAGAATATTCTTGGCAGCTCAAACAAATTTTTCAATATTTGCATTTGAGTTACTCATTTGTAAATAAAAGGTTTAAGACAAAAGATGTGTTTTCATAAAAAGGTATCTAATGAAAGATAATTTGAATGTTTTAAGTTACAAGTAGATCCTTATTTACTTTCTACTTAATGGCACTTCCTAGTTTAGGGAAACTGCATGAGGGAATTACACTAACAGTTTGGTACAAGGGAGTAAATTACCTAAGCATGTGCTTAGGCAGCCAGCAGCATTAGGGGCTGCTGTTTTTCTTTACAATAAATGATAGATTTGTTGTTTAATAGCAATAATACTTTGCCAGAATTTTATATATAGTTCACATCTGTTAAATGATGATTGTGCTGTGATCGTAAATATAAAAAGAGGTTGTCCTAGGAGCAGGAAAGTAATTTGTGGATATTTAGGTTGAAATGACATGTGTTTCCTAAATGCTGTTAGTGGAGCACAACACTTCCTTGTCATAAGAGATGAGACAGAGACTGCTGTGGATTTAATTAGCATGAGCAGTCTGATGCCTTCAGAAGAGTAAACAGAGCTTTGAAGATTGCAAGAAGATTGGATCAAGTCTGGCAACAGGGAACAAAGATGGGGTTAAGTAAAAATGTTGCAAAATGTAAAAGTTTGCTTATATGATGTTTAGCTCAATTCAATGTAGTAAAACATTAGCAGCCTTCCTAGAACAGTATATAAGCGTATGTAGCTCACAGTAAAATCTGATTCTGATAATCAACAGTGTCCCTGTCTCTCTCAGTCACCCATAATTGGTGCCTATCTGTGAGAAGAGCTGCCTGTCTGGTGGCAATCGGGGAGCCCCTGATTGCCTGTCCTGCTGCAATGTGACAGGTGAGCCAGGGAACTGAACTATGGGACAGAACATGTCCAAGGAGAGAGGCGTTACCACCCCTTCTTCTATTTTTATCCCCCGCTACTGGGACAAGGTTGGTGTTGAGCTCTATGACCTGGCCGCTCTCCCTGGCCATAAGCCAGAGTTACAAATGCTTCCCACTTGAGGGGCCGTCACAGACATGATTAAGAAGCAGGGAGTGAGTGGGGCTGCCTGTGGAGCTACCTCTGAGACGCCCATGTAACCGCACCGGACTGAAACCTGCCCAGCTCACGCTCCCCGTCCCCTGTCCGCTCGCCCTCTCCAACAGGTGCCAGGGATAGAGCCTGGTGGCCACCTACAGCCACTACACCGACCCCAGAGCCGCCTAACGCTCATCACTTATGCAGACACTGACTCCAGCAGTCAAGGGGAGCCAGAAACTTTCGATCCCAGCCTGGAAAAAGGTCTGGACTTAGCCCCTTTGGATATGCATAATTGGTTACGGATAAAAAAAAAAGCCCTTAAGGACAGGGACTTTGATACTGCGGGAGAAATCTTTGTGGCCCCCATGTGGTTTGGTCTGAGGGGTGGAACCCACAATGGGAGCCTTTACAACAGGGAAACTTATCTCGGAATGCGGGGTGGCAACATGTACAGACACAACTCACACAGCCAACACAGCAACCAGGAGCAGCCTTTGGCTTTCAACCGGCCCCGTCCCCATCTGCCAGACCGTCACTCACCTATGTGCAGCCACCCCAGGCAGCACTGGACTGGATTTGGCAACCTCCATCAGAGTAATTGATTCATCTGTTTATTTGCTTCCCAGGAGTTTTCAGACCACCAGGGAAATATATCCATGCTTTGGTCTTAGGCTGGTCATCCACCTCTTTGATGGGACTGTTTGTTCTCCCTGGGGCTATAGACTCTGACAATGAGATTATGATCATGGCCTGGACACCTTGACCACCTTGCACCATTCCCCAAGGAATTCAAATAGCTCAATTGATTTTACTTCCCCAAATCACAAGTATACCCTTCACAGATGTAATGTGAAAAGGGGATTTGGGTCTAGCTCAAATCAATGTAGTAAAACATTACTAGCCTTCTTAGAATGATATATAAGAGTATGTAGCTCACAGTAAAATCAGATTCTGATCATCACAGTGTCCCCATCTCTCTCTCAATCATAGATACTTCCCCTTAATTACCACAAATCTTTTCCATCACAGATTATTTGAATATAGGTGTATTTTCACCTTAACTTTTTAATGTTTTTCTTTTTAATTTGAAAGAATGCTTTGTGAAGGTTGTTACTCTGTTAATACTTTAAGTGTAAGATCAGACTTTCATCTTCTGCAGTTAGTGCTACCATTGCTTCATTCTTGGTCTGTGATTATTAATATCAATAAAATAAATCCTTGACCCTTTAAGTGAAAATAATAATCTGTTTTTCTTAGAATTATCATAGAATTGTCAACGTTGCAAGAAACCTTTAAGATCATCCAGTCCCACCATCCAGCATTTACCACTGTAACCCCCAAAATCACTGAACTACGCCATCCAGCAACAGATCCTGACCCTTCTTGAGTATCTTCAGGGATGGCAGCTCCACCACCTCCCAGGGAACCCTATTTCCTAACCACTCTAATAGAGAAAAAGAATTTTTCTAATATCTAATCTGAATTTTCCCTGTCTTAATGCCATTTCCTCTGGTCCTCTCCCTGCAGGCGCAGTAGAGGAGACCGGCCCCACCTCACTACGCCCTCCTTTCAGGGAGTTGCAGAGAGCAGTGAGGTCCCTCTGAGCCTCCTCTTCTCCAGACTAAACAAGCCCAGATCCCTCAGCCATTCCTCCTAAGACATCATTTCTAGTCCTTTCAGGAGCCTGGTTGCCCTTCTCTGGACACTCTCCAGCACCTCAAAGTCCTCTTTAAGGTGAGGGGCCCAGAACCCAGGATTCAAGGTGTGGCCTCACCAGTGCTGAGTGGAGGGACAATCATTGCCCTAGTCTGGCTGGCCACACTATTGCTGATACAGGCCAGGATGCCATGGGGCTCCTATGGGCAAACTGTTGGCTTATATTGAGCTGGCTTCAACCAGCACCCCCAAGCCTCTTGCTGCCAAACAGCTCTCCAGCCGCTCTTCCCCCAGCCTGTAGCACTCCATGGGGTGGTTTTGACCCAAGTACAAGGCACAGCACTTTGCTTTATAGAGCCTCATGAAGCTGTCCTTAGCCCATTGATTGAGCCTCTCCAGGTCTTTCTGTAGAGCTTTGTTTTTTCCTCCTATAGAAAAGACTATTCTCATCCTAGAAGAAAATTCCAACGTACCAAGTATGCAATCAAAAAGTTGTTTAACATGTCGTGGTGATCTATACCAGCTAAATTAACTGTATTGGGTATCTCTGAAGTTTATACAAGGAATTAAACTAAAAAATCTCAATTCAGTGTGCAGGGACGTGCTCATTTAGCTACTAAGAAGTATTAAGCACAGAATGTCTCACAGCTCCATTCTCCACCTACTGATAAAGGTGCTTAACAGGTGCTCTCTATCAACTGGATTGGAATTCGTACTGCTTTTTGAAAAACCACAGAATTGAAGCAAATTTTCTTTGCCACAATGGCTCTGTGAGAGCCCTCCTGGTAAACAGGAAAATACCCTTATCCTGAAAGGCCTCTAATCTGTAACTCCTTCAATGAATGTCTCTCTTGGGTCACACAACTCAGCTCACCTCTCTGGTTTATGCTGTATTACCTATTCAGATTGCATTTGTGAAGCCTGCGGTTTTCTCTTTTCTATGTTAACAGAACTATGCTGAAATCAATGTTAGCTTAGTCCATGAAAACAATGTAAAAGATGTTTTGGTATTCGCCTGCCACAAAGCAGTAGGTTATACATTACCATGGCTTTTTAAGTAGTATCATGTAGCCAAAAATATTCTTCCACCATCTGCATTGCCAATACAGTAAAACTGTTTTAAAGCTAACATTAACTGTGACTTGTATTACAGTATGAAACCTATGATACAGCCTAAATAACTTACAGCTTACACAGGCAGCACAGATGCCCGAAGAAGCAGGTGATCCATAAGCATATGACAAGAAGCCTACTAACGTTCCCAAGCCTACTAACAGTATCTGTAGAAAGGTAGTATTGCCTACTGCAAGTAATGAGACAGGGTATGTGGTGATGCCAGAAGATGTTGAGGGCTCAGTGACCCACATCATATCACAGCTAACCTGAGCAGGCACAGGTCTGTACTGTGCACAGCCAGTGTGGCCTTCAGGCTGTGCAAATCTCTTGGTGGTGGGACAAACTCAGGCAACACACAGTATTGGAGGAGCCAGCAGGCAGCAGCCAGTTCTACCAGAGCTTATGCCACCTGCATGGCCTTGCCTTTATCTGCAAGTGTTAGTTCTAATAACTAGTGTTTTAAATGGTATTTTACATTCAGAGTGTCTTTCTTACTGAGATTATATGTACCAGCGCCTCCTTGTAGCAACAGACTACTTTACCCTGCAAACACTTACAGCTCCTCATGGGACCAGAGAGGATGCTGGCTCATATCCCACAAGGACATTCTCGATGACACTGAAAAGATTACAGCAGTACCTGGTAAGTGGTAAAAGGCAAGAGCCACACCCATGTTCCAGGAGGAGGATCTAGAGAATTACTGACTTGACAATCTGACCTCGGTCCCAGAGGTTAGAGTAAATCCTCTCTGAATCCATACCTAGGCAGATGAAGGTGACAATAGTTTGAAACAGTCAGCACAGGCTTACAATGTCAAATTACGTCTGCCCAAACTAATTGCCTCTAGAAAGAGGTGACTATGTAGGTAAGGGGCAAGTGGTGGAGAAGCTTCCACACATGTGAGAGAGTGGCAAGAAGAGAAAGGAAAGCAATTAGAGATGGAGAACCAGTACAGTACAGAAATATAAGTTCAACAAAGACAAATGCAAATGTAGAGGAGCTGCAGAAAT